>CP136058.1:9278152-9575652 GCA_032464435.1 Aegilops umbellulata | reverse complement strand
GAAGAAAAAAGCAATGGCCCCGGCGGCGACCACAAAAGGGAAGACAAAAGCAATGGCCCCGGCGGCGCAGGTGGATTGGTTCATCATGTACGGCATACCCAAGGTGGCGGACGAGATGAGCAAGGAATTCCCCAATGCGTCCTTCACCTTCAACCAGGCTCCGCTCCTTTCCCACCTAGCCGTCCCGAGTAACGTCGCCACCCCCGCCGGAAGCGTCGACTACCCGTACATCGCAGCCACCGACGACTGCGGCCTCCTGCTGCTCTGCGGCTACACCTTTGTCGGGCTCACCTACTACATCTGCGACCCGTATTTCCGCAGGACGCTGGGCATCCTGCCCCCCGACGGCAGCTTCAGCTGCCGCCACAACGTCGGCCTCATCCTCCATCGCCGCCGCATTGGGTTCATGGTGGCCATGCTCAACACGGGGCTCTTCAGTACGCAGGCCCGCGTCACGCTCTCCTGCACGACGGACATGTGCGAGTGGGTCAATAAGGAGGCCGACTGCGGCCACATCAGGGAGACGAAACCATGGTGCTGCGATGGTGTCCTCTCCCACAACGGCTTCCTGTGGTGGTTCGACCTCTCCTCTTTTATGCTTGCCTGCGACCCCTTCCTGGATAGACCGCCGTTTTACCAAATCATGTTCCCGCATGTCCATGAGCCACTGCGCGCAGCGTGGTTCCCAGTTCAAGGTGACAAGTACCGCTGCTTAAAGGTGAGCAAAGGCCGTCTACGGTACGTGCAGATCCATGGCGAACCACCCTTGGTCAGCATGTGGACGCTGTCCTCGAACGATCCGTCACACGCGGCCTGGGAGCTTAAGCTCAGGGTGCGCTTCACTGATATCTGGAGCCACCGGACCTACAAGTCTAGCATGCTTCCGGAGATCGTCCCCACGGTGGCGCTAGTCCACCCAATGAACGCCAACAGGGTTTACTTCTTCCTCAACCACCACATCTTCTGTGTCAACCTCAAGAAAAAGAAAGTCAAGCAGTGTCTCGAGTTGAACAATCAGGAGTTGCCGTCACTCTCCTCCCTCGTGGTCCATTCCTGGAATTTGCCGGCAGGGACCGCAAAAATCCATTTGTCTGGTACATCTCGTTCCTATTCTGTCTTAATTCTTTAATTTGGGGATTTGCCCCGTTCACAATAACATGCTAATTAAATTGTTTTCAAGTGTTGATTTGATTGAGCACATAGCGCATGTTGTTATCGTTTCTCATTTGTCTATATATGAATAAGGAAGCTATAAGTAATGCAACTGTGAATCCCATGGACTGTTTGATCCTGGCTTTGGTTGAACGCTGGTGCCATTTAATTAATATTTGACAACATAAATTTGTTTCTGTTGTTATGCTTTTATGTTTATCCACAAGCCTGTGCAAATGCAAATGACTATTTTTCTAGGTAGATAGATATTTAGATAGACACATAGTTTGGAGTAAGGAGGTTCTTCGCTAAGATATAATGCATCATACTTGGCGGAGGCTTGTCTTGTTATGTTGTTATTCGATTGTTCTTGCACATCTCAAAGTGTTGATCTGATTAAGCACATAGCGCATGTTGTTATCGTTTCTCATTTGTCTATGAATAAGGAAACTATAAGTAATGCAACTGTGAATCTCAGAGTTTGATCCTGGCTTTGGTTGAACGTTGGTGCCATTTAATTAATATTTGACAACATAAATTTGTTTCTGTGGTTATGCTTTTTTGTTTATCCACTTGTTGGTGCCGACCACGGACAGTATCTCTGTTTCAATTGAACTAATACACTTATGAAGCAATAAAGACATCGCAATGTGGAGAAATGCAGTGCAGTCTATATAACAAAAAAAAGTTAGATCTTCATTTACTATTTAGATATGGCTCATTGATGATGTATTATGCAGTCCTTCAGAAATAGCTGTGCATATCAGAATTCTAGGTGACCAACTTGCATGCTGGAAATATGAGAGTTGTTTTAACAATATTTCATTAGTTCATATGTTCCTCTCGCCAAATTTATGTTGCTTACTTTTCCCTAAATTCCTAATTAGTGATCAAATTGCTAGTATATTAAATTTTGCCATCATTTTTTTTCTTTGCTTAATTCAAAGGGTCTGATGAGTCTCACGTCCCTGGGTTTCATTTCCTGGGTCACTATAACTCCGTGGATGGTTTTCTTGAGAAAGCATTAGCTGACATGAGCAGGTGAGCCGGTATTTCACTCATGTGTGCCAATCATTATTGGCTTACTCTAAAACATCAATTTGCTACATTACGAGTGTCTTGTTTCAGAACCTAATGAATGTGCTCTTGTTTCAGGTCGCGCCCCGAATTGTTTGGAATGGGTATGTAGATCTAGGCTCCAATTGTTTCATTCCAATGTTTTGGCTGGGAATGCATTAATTTATTGGGTATTGCTGGGACAAAGGAAGTTCATAAGAACAATTATTGCAAACCTAAATTGTGGAGAATTATGCATGTCCAGGTCTGGATGAACTTGAAGAAGACGAGACCACGGAGGAATCTGATGACGGAGATGACTCCGAGATGGAGTAACTTGAAGAGCACGGAAATGACTGTGAGATGACTGAGGAACCTAAAGAGGACTGAGATGATGGAGGTGATTTAGATCCAAGTGTGGTAATTGTTGTTACGCAAGGCTGCTTTGCGTGCCAGCTAGTGACCACTATCACTGGTAGAAAAAGGGGCTTCCATACGCCGCCATTAGTCCCCAAAAGAACCGAACCGCGACCAAAGGGGTCTTTAGTCGCGGTTCGGGAGAAGACCCGCGACCAACTATCTGGGCCCAGCGCGCTCGGTCGACAGCTGGCCGACGGGAGGGGCTTTAGTCCCGGTTGGCCAGGCCAACCGGGACTAAAGGTCCTCAGGCTGGCCCGAAGGCCTTTAGTCGCGGTTGGCCAGGCCAACCGGGATTAAAGGTTAGACCTTTAGTCCCGGTTGGTCTGGCCAACCGCGACTAAAGGGATAGACCTTTAGTCCCGGTTGGCCAGGCCAACCGGGATTAAAGGTTAGACCTTTAGTCCCGGTTGGTCTGGCCAACCGCGACTAAAGGGATTTGAGGCCTCATTTTCAAACTCTACCCCCCCCCCCCCCCCGGGATCGCCTTTTTCAGTCTTAGAAAAAACAAAAGAAAATTATGGAAATGTCAAAAAAATAAAATAAAATAAGTTTTCCATGTGATATGTGGTCTAGTTGTTGGGAAAATTTGCAAATATGAATTTCGACTTTATTTGCAAAATCTCTCGAGAATTTGTAAAAATGGGCATAACTTTTGCATACTAACTCGGATGAAAAAGTTTTTTATATGAAAAATCATCTACTCGAAAAGTTACATCCGAATTTAACAGGGGGAACCCCGTTACACATTTGAAGAATCCCCAAAAACCTAACAGAAAAAAAGATACGGGGCTTTTAAGTTATGGAGAGGCAAAAAAATTCAAAAAATTTCAAATTGTGGTCAAACTGTGGTCAAACTGTGGTCAAACAATGGTCAAACTAATTATTCTAGAATATTAGTGTTACTAAATAATTATTTCAGTTTTTTTAAACTTTGGTCAAATCTGGTCAAACTGTGGTCAAAAAATGGTCAAACTAATTATTCCAGAAATATTAGTGTTACTAAATAATTACTGTTTTTTAAAATAATAGTTTCAAACTCAAACAGTGAAATGTGTCACTTCATGCTCAAGCTAAATACCTGAGGGTTAATAGAATTGACATCCTACTATTGTCAGGAAAACAACAAGTGCAGACTTGGAAACGAGGGAGGATAGAACCCGGAAGTTAAGCGTGCTCAGGCTGGGGGAGTGGGAGGATGGGTGACCGTTCGGGAAGTTAGATGATTTGGAAATTGAGCAGTGATGAGGGGTGATTAGAGATTAGAGGATAAATTGAGCAGTGATGAGGGGTGGTGATTAGAGATTAGAGGTTAAAATAATTCAGAAATTTGAAAATAAAAAAAATTGTAAAAATTCGCAAAAAAAATTCGCAAAAATATTTAAACCTGCGGAGGAGGCCTTTAGTCCCGGTTAGCCACGAGAACCGGGACTAAAGGTCCTCGGCCCCGACGGACCACGGGCGCCCACGTGGCGGGCCTTTAGTCCCGGTCAGCCACAAGAACCGGGACTAAAGCCTTTTGTCGCGGTCCGAAAGAGCCGCGGCTAAAGGGGGGGGGGGGGGGGCTTTAGTCGCGACCCTTTAGTCCCGGTTGCACAGCCGGGGCTAAAGGCTGTTGCGAACCGGGACTAAAGGGCTTTTTTCTACCAGTGTATCCAACCATATTTGCTTCTTCACTTTAACTTCTGTTTGCTCATACTCTTTTATACTCCTAGATCAGTGGTATGGTGTTCTGGAAGCAGCATTGTTGATGTTATATATACTAGATGACCCGTTGCGCTCAGGGCGCAAAGGGCAAGCGTGGACCAAGCTTTCAAACCATGCAAGTAAGCACATTTAGAGATCAATCATAAAATACTTGAAGCATAAGAACATAGATATTTATGTATGATGTTCATACATAGCATTATACTCCCTCCGTCCCATACCTGAAGTAGCAAGTTTCTAGCTAGCCATGGCATGCAGACAGCCCGAATAGTTAAACGGAATTTTCTGCAGAACAGCCCATGCCACTATTGACGTAAACACATTTCGAAATTTATTTCGTACTAGTAGCAAGTACTCTATATGTTCCTAAATATATGCCATTTAACTATCAAAACATCATATATTTAGGATCGGAGGGAGTATTACCGAGAGCTCAGCAGCAGACCGACGGGACTATACACCACCCAAAGCCGAGGGATGGTTCAACTCCTACCACTACACACGACTGAAACGAAAAACCAGCTTACTACACTAGGACCGCCCCAGCGTGGACGCAGCACACTTCTGGCACCTTTATTTCATCATTGGCTGAAAACAACAAGTCATCAAGAAAAGCACAGAACTAGTATATGGTAGGATACACACCACGGAGCCCATGGACGCAGTGCACCATGCACGTCACGTAGTCCAAGCCTACGAGGCCAGCGCACTCACCATGAAGGCATTCCTCTGGTTCTTTCCTTTTGGCCTCCACATTGGCCCCCATCACGGCTACCAGGAGAAGCCCGATGAGCAGGAGACGCCACACAAAGCTATCCTTACGGTCTGAAGAACCCATGCCTTCTACTGCCTGTCTACACTTAGCTACACAAAGAACACAAACATGATGAGATGAGATGGATGGCCATGGAGAGGCGAGACGATGTGGTATTTATGCACGGCGAGGGGGGACAGGAGGGAGTGATACCACATGCTTGCTCTTGGATCTTACGCATTGTGCAAGTGTTTCGAGGTGGATGTGCACATGCAAGAGTGGACTTGCCTACGTAGTGCGTAGAGAAGTATATCACCATCTGGTAGTGGTCGCTTAGTTCTGAATTTTAAACTCCGGATTTTAAAGATCACAATAGAAATGGCAGACTCTGAATCGACTACATCTCACACCACTTATAACAAGTATTTGCCGGCAAGTGGTGTGAGAGATCTAGGACGCTCATAACCGGAGAACGTTCGCGGGTAGGGTGGCATACGCGAACATTTTAGGTGGCATTTTTAGTTGTGAGGGGAGGGTGGCATACGCGAACATTTTAGGTGGCATTTTTAGTTGTGAGGGGGTGACTATTTCTTTAGAGCGACATGACAATTTCTTTATAGAAGGCGTTTTTTTATTTGAAAACTGTTGTAGTTTGATTTTTCTTCACAACTAAAACTGCCATCAAATGGCGCTTGCTTGCCACCCTTCTCCCAGTGAACGTCAGCTGGATAACATTACCGGAGTTCTAATGAACAAGATCAGATATAAAAATGCATCATTAATTTGACACTAGTCCGATATCCGTTATCAGTGAATCAGGCTTGGGTGAATTCTACGGCATATCCGTGAGAGGTTCAACTTGCAAGTTTCAAAGTACAAGTGGTTGGGAATATTAAGCAGAGAGCTAATTAATTACCAACCATGCAAATGAGTCAGATCTAATCAAGAAGGAAAGATTGTTGCAGTACGTTGGATCAGCGATAGCCTGTTGCGGTCCATATTACTATTTCCGACGGGAACAAGCACGTGAGGTGCTACCGCGATGCATGGATCTGGCCGGATTTGAACGCTGCGGTGGCACTAGTAGGAGAAGCTGCATGGAGAAACATATATTGCTATCACAATCTCCAAGCTGAAAATATTTGTGAACACGGCCGGTGATGATAGTGCAGCAAGAGCATGCAATCAGACTACACGTGAAATTTAGGGGGAAATCCTACGGAGAGAACTTACGGAATTAGGAACCAGTTTATTTCTGCCCCCTATGAAAACAACGGCGGAACCTCCCGTAAAAGATCCCAAATGAGGACCAAACATGCATGATGCAGCATGCACGCAGAGGATACGTGAAACAACAACAGAAAAGTGATGGTGCATAGAGGTACTTACGACTCCTCACACGTCATACAGGCACATGTGCACAGACGATGGCAGCTACATGGACTTCTTCCAAGCCGAGACCAGATGTTCCATCTTGTGATGGAGACTCCAGGCGGCCAAGATTGAAGATTGGCTCGCCCCCGACTTCGAGCACCAGGCATACGACTACACCGATCCCAACCACAAAACCAAGCTGTACGACTACGCCAGCCTATAAGCCAAGTTCATCTTTGAGCATATCCATGAGAAGCGACATCAACCACAAGCATACCAGTGTGGATCTTCCATCAACTTTCTGACAACATGGCATCAACACACGTCGCAAATAAGGGACGCTTCCGAGCGACACACTACTTCAAATCTGCTCACGTCTATCGAAGAAATATATGTGGATATAACAGAATGTTCATGTGTATCCCATAGATGGTTCTTGTATCCCAAAAAGTTCTTGTACATATATTGTTCATCGTGTATTAAAAGAATTTATCGGGCACTCCAAAAATGTTTGTTGTGTATTTCAGAAAAATAGTTTCTGGCATATTAAAAAAACTTGTTGTGTATTTTAAAAACTGTTCATCATCATTTTGAAAAATATTCATTGCTTAATTGAAAAATGTTTATCCTCTCTTAAAATCTGTGCATCGTGTATATGAAAAAGAGCAATGCTACATTCACGTAATGGTTTACGAAAGGTTACGAACTGATCCGATGTGGGAGTAGTTGATTGAATTAAAGGAGAGGGTGATGCCCACCCCACCTAAAAATCGGAGAGGGGGGGGGGTTAGATTAGTTGGTAGTTTTCGTAGCAACTACGTAGCCGTTCGTAGGTTTAGAATTTTCGATCTAAAAAATGTTCATGTGACAAAAAAACCGTGTACATGCATTCTAATTTCCATATGTTGAATAAAATATTTGTATATATTGAAATATGTTCATTGTATAAGTCAAAAATGTTCCCTATATGTATTAAAAGCTGTTCATCTTCTCTATTAAAAATATCCATATAAGTAAAAGAAATGTTTACACATTTAAAAAAATATACTTTTAAAATGATTCTGCATTTTTTGGGGGAAAATGAATACAAAACAGAAAAATGAAAGAGAGAAACAACAATAAAAATCCGTTCGGTCCAAAACATGTTGGCATAGGTTAGAGTTGAAACCTATAAGATCTCAAAAACTAAGTCATGGTTCTAGCAAGTGGAGAGCTAACTTTCACGTACCCTTATCCATGACTAGTTTTTTGGTGATATTTTAGTCCTTCATATCCCTCTTTATGAACTCCTCTCTTGCCATGTTTATTCTACCTTGATCTCTCTTGGCATTATCAACCCATTTTAAGAAGCCGTTATGCACTGGCGCATGCGTTAAAAAAAGGAAACCGATAAAACCCACAAACAAAAAAGAAAAATACTTAACCAGACCTAAAAAAAGAAAGAAACAAAGAAAACCAAATATAATGAAGAAAGAAAATAAAACTGAGAGAAAAACATTCAAAAAACAAAGAAAGCCAAAGTAAAAATAAGGAACAAAAGATTAAAAAACATGAAAAAAATAAAAATGCAAAAAGGAAGCAAAGAATGAAAAATTGACGAAAACCGGACCGATCGAACATACGGCAATGGTACGAGTCGCAGCAACTACTGCGCTAAATGGGCTAACCCACTATTGTGTCAAACATAGGCGATTCCTATTCGGACGCGGTACGGGCGACACATAGCTGTCGCATGGTCAAAGCAACGAAACGTTGTGTAGACATACAAATTGGCCAGTCCACTCGGGTGGAAGACCTTCGCTTACATGGTGATAGCTCTTTACGGAAAAATCTATTTGCCGCATCCTATTTAGCGTTGAAGGCGTCCCTTCCTTCGGCACCGACAATTAGCGAACATAGAAGCACCTATGGCAACATAGTGTCCCAATCAAGATTTCTCACATCACCAGTTTAAGGAACCTTTTAAGGTTCCCTTCGGATTTTTTAGGCTGGTCTCCCTGCTTTCTCAAAATATAATTGTCATGTTGATTTTAATTTTTGAACATAAAAATCACAAACAATTCTCAAACATATGAACATTTTTCAATTTCATGATTTGTTTTTCAAATCCATGTATATATTTTCAAATTTATGAATATTTCTCAAATCCATGAATTATTTTAAAATTTGTGAACTTTAAAACACAATGAACTTTTTATGAACCTGTGAAATTACCAAAGTACATGAACTTTTTATAATTTCATGAACATATTTTCAAATAATCAAAAGAACAGTTTTTTTTCGAAAATATTGAACTTTTTGTAATTCAAATCTTCGTTTCAAAAATCAACGGTCGAACATTGACCTAGGCCGGTGACCTAGCGAACGAACTGTCGGCCGAGGTGGTTGATGGAGCGGCATATCCTATTTGGCGCTTCAGGTGCCCGGTACTGTGCATTTTGCATATGAGTGCGTGAAGCCCTCCAAGCTGGGCTAGCCCGTTTAGCTTTTTTTTCTGTTCATTTTTTCTTTACTTAAATTTCCTGAACTTTTTCAAAATCAGTGAAATTTGTTTGAAAAACGATTAAATACTTGCAGATTTGTGAACTTTTTACAGAATTTGATGAAATTATTTTTAAATTGATGAATTTTACGGAAAATTTTGAAAAATCAACGAACTATTTTTTCAATTGGATGACCCTTTTTTTCGAAATTGTTGATTGTTTTTCAAAATCGGTGAAATTTTCCAAATTTGAAAAACTTTTTGCAAAGTCGACGAAACTTTTTGCAATAAATGAACTGTTTTTCAAGTTCATGAACTTTTCTTCAAAATTCGTGAAATCTTTTGAATTCACTAATTTTGTCCTGATTTTTCGTTATTTTTTTCTCAATTATGAACATGTACATGGGAAGGCACATCAGCGCCGCCGTGTGGGCGACAGGGAGCTTCCCTAGCGCGTGAAACACAGAATAGGAATAAGCGCCGAATAGCACTAAAAAAGGAGGAGATACCCTGATGAAGCGAACGAAGTGTTGACGAAGCGAACGACCGGACTGAGCGAGCATGTCCTGATGATGTGCCGACGCAGGGTAGCAAGCCCGTGAACGCTAGTTACCTTATCAGGCGCGTATAAACTAAAAAACAAAATTTTACCAGTCGCACGAAGCGCGGGCAAGGAGCACTCGCTCACTGTGGCGAACTGTCAGGGTTTCGCACAAAGCAGCGATGAAGCGATCAGACATGGGTGTTTTTTTCGTGTTGTTTTTCTCTGGTTTAATTTTTTTAGTTTTGTTCTTGTTATTCTTTTTTCTTTTTTCTTTTCTTTACCTTTTCTATTTCATTTTGTCTACTTCTTTTTCCTTTTCTTTTTATCTTATCTTATCATTTTCATTTAGTTTTTTCTCAAGTCTATTTTATTTTTAATTTTTTTGCAGTTTCCAATACCTAAATTCTGTTTTTTTTCCTGTTTTCGAGTTTGTATCACACATTTCAAAAAGTGTCAAAATTCAAAAAAATCGCATTTCAATAATTGTTTGCTTATTTTCTAAAAATATTCAAAATTAAAGAATATATTTATTTTCTTAATTTTTTCAACATTAAAAAAAGTTTTTCATTTTATAAATTCATTCACGAATTCATAACCTTTTAAAGTTTCTAAAAATGTACTTGTTTTCAAAATTTGTTCAAGTTTTTATATTTTGAAAAAAATTCAAAAGATGGCTGAATGTTCAAAAGCTAATCAAAATTTCAAAAAAGATGAGCGTTTAGTTTTTTTTAGTTTAAAAAATCCAGAAAATGTTCAGTTTGTACAAAGATATATAAAAATTTCAATATTTGTTCAGATGTGTTTCAAAATAAATTGATGTTTCCTATTTTCTTCAAATATTTCGAACCTATATGGTATAGTAAGCATCATGCTACAGTGAATATCCCGTTACACTAAAATCGTGTTGCAATCCCAACTAGCATCGGTGCATTCGAGTGGCCGGCCGAGTTGCAGTCCGTTTGTGCGTCGGCATGCAATTAGATGTAATGAGCATATATGTGCGCGCCATTGAGCGATATATAGCTCCAGTGGACGCTCATTGGGTCGGGCCAGCCTGCAGTTGTTATATCTCGCGCGCATTTTACATATCTGGGGGTCGGCTACAGATATCCATATAATAGGAGGCTCTATAACTATTTTAGCAAGCGGTTTTGGGAGCTTTTTATGGACCGGTTTGTGGAACCTTCCATCAGTTTTGGAAAAGTTCCACACAGTTTCTTTGTCGAATTTTATTTAATTTTTTCGTTTTACATTTCTTTTTGGCATTCTAATTTTTGCCTGATTCCTTTCAAATACATGCAGTGTTTTTTATACATGTTGAACTTTTTTTGTATATGTTGAATATTTTTTAGAAACATGTTAAATAATTTTCAAATACCTGTTGAAATTTAATACAAATACAAGTTGAACGTTTGTCAAACGCACGTTAGACATTTGTTAAGTACACGGAGAACAATTTTTACACAAGGTTGAACATTTTATAAAAATGCCATGAAGATATTTTTAAACATGCGCACATTTTCTTAGTGCTATGAACTTTCTTTAATGCCATGGATATCTATTATATGTAATATCATGTTCTCTAAATAACACGGAAAAAATGTTGTATGAACATTATCCTAAAATATCATGTCCATATTTTTAAATGCGAGAAACAGTTTTTATTCATGAATACTTTTTTGAATGGTGCGACATTATTTACAAATTACGTGAACATAACTTAACATATTTATGAACATATTAAAAATACCATGAACATTATTTTAAACATGTGAACATTTTATAAAAAGGTATAAACATTTTTGTAAAATTATGTGAACATTTGTTTACATCTCATCAACATTTTATATAATACTTATGAACATGGTTTTGAATGTGTGAACATTTTGCTAACTGTCACGGCCATTTTCTTGCATGGTGTGAATTGTTTTCAAAATTTTACAAATTTGTTTTACCTTTCAAGAACATTTTTAATGTGCGGTGAACAATTATAAAAATTTCATGAATAGTTTTTTAGAAATATATATCTCAAAATTTGGAAATGTAAATAAAAGTAAAAAATAAAGAGAAAAAGCACATGAGCCAACATGCATGAGGAACGTACAATCAAAGAACTTCCTATTGCGCCAACCTGTTTATTGGCTTCCTTCATGTGACGCCTTGTTCGGTCGCGATCATGCGAGACCTAGACAGTCGTTCGGTTGGAATTTGAGATTTCATACGTGCGCCCGCTCTTGGGCCATGGCCCAAACAAGTAGGTTTTTTTATCTTTTTCTCACATGCACTCAGGTCTGAGAGCTTCTCGTTAGTGCTTCTTGCGATAGGTAAACGCGGCGTCTATTTCTCTCATTAAGCGAGACAGACGAGATCTGTTCTCGAGGCTGGCTCCGAGCCTCGAGCCGCCTGTTTCGCCGCCTCCTCCTTGGCGTCGTCCTCCAAGGCCGCCGCCCCAAGTCGAGGTCGTCGACGTCACTCTCCGCTCGGTTGGGGAGGAATTGACGCTCCGGTCCCGCGGCGCCGGCTGCCGGCTAGATGAGGGGGCTCTGTTCAAAGGCCGATTGGTCAGGTAAGACAGGCCAGACTCGGCAACAAAGAGACAGAGATAAAAGAAAGACAACTTACCATAGGTGGGGGGGGGGGGTGGTGCGTGAATACGGCTCCTTGCCGAATCGCCACTCCTCCGTGAGCTCGCAGTTTGCGAGATAGTTCACCGTGAGCTACCTCTATGTGAGGCATCTCCTTGGTGCAACGCCGACTTGGGTCCCGGTGCCCGCTCATTTGGCAGATCATGTGAGGGCGGCTCTGGAGTGGGAGCACTCGGCGGGCCACGAAGGCGGACATCAAGTCAGGCCCGGTCAGGCCCTCCGTCTGTGTCAACACTCGGAGCCGCGCGATGGCGGCGGCTCCAGAAGGCGACAGCGTCCGGGCCCGGTACGACCAGTTGGGCCGCCTCCCAGCTGGCGGGCCGGCTTCGTAAGCCGGCAAGTAGATCCAGTCGCCCTCCGGGAAGACGCTCTTCATGTAGAAGTACGACCGCTGCCACATCTTCACCGACTTGATCAGCGTGATGGGGGGAAACGGATTGTCGGCCGCCGACCTCCGCACCGCGATGAACGCGCCGCATTGGGCCGGCACGCCCGCGACGAGGGTGCCGAGCTTGATTTAGAAGAACTCCCCCCAAAGCTCGATGGTGGGGAGGATGCCGAGGAAGCCTTCGCACAAGGTGACAAAGGCGGACAGCAGCACCACCGTGTTCGGGGTGAGGTGGTGCGGCTGGAGACCGTAGAATTCGCGGAAGGACCGGAAGAAGCTGCTCGTCGGCAAGCCAAGGCCGGGCAGGCAATGCGAGCGGAAGATGACCCGCTCGCCCTCCTCCGGCGCCGGCGAGATCTCCCCCCTCGGCACGAGGCGGACCCTCACGTAATCCTTGCCGGGCAGCCGCCCCGTTTGGCGGAGGAAATCAACGTGGTCCTCGTGAACTTCGGAGCCGTCCCATGCTCCGGAGCGCGCCGTGGGGGGCGTGGGGCCGGAAGATGAGCTCATCAGAAATGAACCACCGCAGCGCTCAGCGTGGCTTGGAGGCGCAACGACGAGAGGAAGAAGAAGGAGGAAAGAATGGGGAGGAGGGACGCGCGTGCTCAGCTGCTCCCCCCTCCTCCCCCTACTAATAGACCTACGGGCTGCGAAGCCGAGGGGGCGAGCGTGGGATTTACTGCGCCCACGATACCATGCCCCCCACGTTTATCACGCGAGTTACTGCGCGCAGTAACTCCGCGGGAACCTCAACCGCCCACCTCGGCCGCAGCGGATCCGCTCGCGTGCCGAGGCATGGTAGTGGCGGGCCCCGCTAGCAGGCGCGTCCCATCGCGAGCATGGGCTGGCAGGCTGGCCCGGCCGCTCGACGCCACGTGACGTGCCCACAACGGGCGGCAGTCTGGAGGCTTAGCAGGCACGCCACTTGGTTCCCGTCGCCGCGTTCGAAGTTTGGATAAATCAGATAGGGCGAGGCCGACTCCTGCCAGTCGGCCTGGCAGAAGTCGGATGAAACATCCCCTCAAACACTCGGAGAAAGAAACTGCTGAGGCTCCTCGGCTGCTTAGCCGCGGCACCTCACCAGTTTTGGGGACTACTGTCGGAGTAATGGGCCACGGGTAGGCTAACCCGAGACCCAGAACTTTCCAAGACATCGGGGCAGGCTGTGCCCCTCAAGGCGCTAAGACGAAGTGCCGCCTTCTGGTGGCCAGTTGGAGGAATAGCCGGCTACCCGAAGACGGCCGAGTCCCAGAAGCCGACATCAAGGCAAGCCGACTCCTAGTAAGCGGCTTTCAGAGAAGCCGGCCCCTAGCAGTCGGCCCGTGGCACCAACCAAGCCTGCGCCCTCATCAAGTAGGACAAGACATGGAGTGGCTACAGCGTAGCCCACCCCCGTGACCCAGGGACGGGCGTGGCCACAGTGCACCGTACCGACGAAGATCTCCGCTCGGCGTGGCACTGTTGCCACTCCGCCCCTGGCGTTAGCACAAGTAGGCGGGGCCCTGCTCCCACGACGGCCTGTCGGTACAGCCTGGGGACGACGGGCCCCACCAATCAGCGAGAGCCCAGAAGACGGCTAGAGCCCCACCAGTCGGATCCGAGGGAGGTCGGCCTCCAGCAGTCGGCCAGCTCCTTCCTCGGACCCCACGCGCCATTAACCAGACGAGACGTGTAGTGGCTACAGTAATCGCCCACCAGGCGGCCGGATTGTAGCCACGCACCCCCGACCAATCCCGCATCATTAGCATCACTGCTATAGTGATCAGCAGCCGGCAAGACCCGCGAACGGCGGGAGCGGCCTGTCGGCCCCGCACCTGACCAGTCGACGGGGCCCACCAGGCGGCGGACCCCAGCAGCCGGCGGAGAAGCCGGAGATCAGAGACACTAACAGTCGGGTCCTACACTCGGCAAGATTACCAATGTACCCCTGGGGGGTAGGCCTATATAAACCCCTAGGGCACCCATGCAAAGGGTTCCCAACCTGTTAGAACTAGACCAGCCCATAGAGGAAGGAGAGAGCTGGCCTTGCCTTCTCCTACCTCTAGCATATAGTGATCATGTGGAGACCCCGCAGAGCAGGACTAGAGGTGTTATCTCCTAGGAGAGCCTCGAACCTGGGTAAAGTACACCGGTGTTCGTGTCTACGCCTCATCCCGTTTCCGGGCACCGGCGACATTCTACTCGCTCCCACCATGATAAGCCATCCATTGGCATATGTCGCACCCAACCCCCGACATTTGGCACCCACCGTGGGGCGAGGTGCACCGTCGTCCGGAGACCTGTTCTAGATGGGAACCTTTTTCCTCCCTGGTGAGCGTAGCCAGCCCGGCACGCCAGGCGGAGTCTGTGCCGACGCACTGCGAGGCGTGGAGATCGCCTGCGCGGCGAGCTGCCTCGCCGACCTTGTTGGCGAGGTTCGCCTCTCTGACGAGCCGGCGTACGATGCGGGCAATGATGGCCCTGAGAGCCGCCTCGTCAGCCTCCTCGATCAGCTCCACATAACCAGCGAGCCTGCTGCGGACTTGGAATCCGTTGGCTCCACCGACCCGATGCTTGTCGATTCTGACACTGCGTCGCTTGACGCGTTCCCCACCAACGTGGCGGTCTACGACGAGCCGCCCCCTTGCGCGGAGAGCGGCGAAAGCGCTGTCACGGAAGTGCTTGTCATCGGCCACAGCGAGCACTCCGGCGGAGGTGCTCACGATCCGCTCAACGCGGCACTACAAGATCTGACGGTGCCCATCCCGAAAGACGCCGACGCCAAGATGCTGGGCATCCAGCTAGCTCGTCGAGGGCGCCAAGAAGTTGGCTAGCATGAGACGCCTGTCGGAAGCCTACCGGCGCGAGATGGACCGCGCTGTGGGCGGCACGCCGGCTCCCGCTGGGACCAGCCGCCTTGGCACGGTCCAGCAGCGTGGCGTGGCCATCGCCAACCTGTTCGGGGCAGATCGCCCCGCCAACGCCACGCCCGCGAAAAATATCCGAGCTGCCCAGGCGGCAGCTGAAAGAGCTGGACAAGTTCGAGGGCGAAGAGCGTCGCCAGATGGCGGAGCGCGTCCAGCGTCTCCTCGACGCGGCTGCTGAGCAGCACGAGGCTGGTTGCCGCACTGAGGCGCCCCACCAGCAAAATGACGATCTGCCTCCCCGCCGAGATCAAGGCGCGACATCTCGGACGCCGACTGGTGGCGTCCGCGGAAGAAGAGACAAGGAGCCGGCTGCCAGCCGCAGCCGGACTCGCATCACCATTGAGCGCGACCAAGACGGCCGCTCGAGAGCAGTGGGGCGCCGGGATGACTGTCCGCCTCCTCCCCCTCGCAGGGAAAGGCGCGTCTCCCCGCCGCCTGTTGATGACCCGACACTCGGCGACCGCCTTGGCCGTCGAGAGGGAGTCGGAGAGAACGATGTCCGCCACCGGATCGACCATCTCCACCGGTCCCTTACGCTAGAAGAGGAAGATGAGTTGGGTCCGCCTTGTTTCGGCCCCCGCATTCGAGACGAGCCCTTCCCCAAAGGGTTCACGCTCCCAAGAGACACGCCCAAATACACCGGCTCCGTGAAGTTGGAGGACTGGCTGGTCGACTACTCCACAGCCGTCAGCATAGCAAATGACAACAAGCGTGTTGCTGTGAAGTACGTTCTGCTCATGCTCCAGGGCACAACTCGGACACGGCTGAACAGTCTAAAGCCCCGTAGCATCAACAGCTGGGTCGACTTCACCGAAGCCTTCATCCGCAACATCACCAGCACATACAAGTGGCCGCCCAAACCTCGCCAACTCTCCTTGTGCGTACAAGGCCCCAACGAGTCGACTCGCGACTACCTCACGCACTGGGCCGAGCTCCGCAACTCCTGCGAAGGCGTGCACGAGGTACAGGCTATCGAGTACTTCACCGCTGGGTGCCGAGGGGCACCCTCCTCAAGCACCTTCTCCTTTGCGACGAGCCGGCGATCCTCGACGAGCTGCTGATCATAGCACATAAATATGCCACGGCCGACTCCTCTATGAAGGCAGAAATCCAAGTTGATGCGTCTAGCAAAGTAGCCCCTCAAGCTCCTCGAACCCCGGCTGGCGACACCAGTCGGCGCTAGTAACCAAGCGACAACAAGCACAAGGCCGTGCAGCCGGCATCCACAATCCGGCAGGTGGCGACAGTCGAAGACCAGCAGCCGGAAGGGAAGCCTCCATCCAAGCGCCAGAAGGGCGGCAAGCCCAATTGACTGCCTGCTTTCTCGTATGAGCAGACTCTTGACGCGCCCTGCAAATTTCACAGCGGCGCGAAGCCGTCCAACCACACCACTCGGAAGTGCCATTGGCTCACCAGGATCGCCAAGGGTGACGGCCTTCTGCCTCCTCCGCCTGCTGGGCAGCCGCCTCCTGCTCCCCCCAGCAGGCGGCGGTTCGACCAGTCGAAGCCATACAAGACGAGTACCCTGAAGAGCATGGAGCTTATGTCGTGTTCACCAGCGTGGCCGACGATAAGCACAATAGACGACAACGATAGCAAGAAGTGAATGCGGTGGCATCAAAGACCCCCGAGTTCATGCATTGGTCCGAGAAGCCCATCAATTGGAGCAGAGCTGACCACCCGGAAGTAATGCCCAACCCCGGCTCCCACGCCCTGGTCCTGGATGCCACCTTTGCCACTGATAGGTGAGCTGCTCGGTTTTCCAAGTTCTGATAGATGGCGGCAGCAGCATCAACATTCTGTACAAAGATACCATGAAGAAGTTAGGAATCAAACAAAGGCAGCTTCAGCCCAGTCAGGCTGTATTCCATGGCATAGTTCCTGGCCTTTCCTGCTCACCAATCGGCAAGATCCAGATAGACGTCCTCTTTGGAGACAAGGATCACTTCTGACGAGAGCCAGTCTGGTTTGAGGTGGTGGACCTCGAGAGCCCATACCACACACTACTTGGCCAGCCTGCTCTGGCCAAGTTCATGGCGGTCCCCCACTACGCTTACCTCAAGATGAAGATGCCGACTTCTAAGGGAATTCTGACCATAGCCGGGGACTACAAGAAGTCGTCCGCTTGTGCGACGGATAGCAGTCGGCTGGCCGAGTCCCTTGTAATCGCGGCCGAGAAGCGGCTCCTTGAGCGAGTTGTGGCGATGGCAGGCAAGCAGCCGGAGATGTCACCCAACCCCAAGGAGTCGGAAGCCGAGGGTTCGTTCAAGCCAGCCAAAGAGACAAAGAAGATACCCTTGGACCTGGAGCATCCGGAGAGGTACGGTGACATAGGTGCAAACCTTGACAGCAAATAGGAAGGCGAGCTCGTCGATTTCCTTCGTGAGAATCGGGACATCTTTGCATGGTCACCCAGAGACATGCCGGGTGTTCCGACGGATTTCGCCGAGCACAAGTTACATGTCCGTCTGATACCAAGCCAGTCAGGCAGCCCTTGCGCCGCCTGTCAGAAGAAAAGCGAAGAGTCGTTGGAGAAGAGATAGCCCGGCTGCTGGCAGCCGGCTTCATCATGGAAGTGTTCTTTCCAGAGTGGCTGGCCAACCCAGTACTTGTGCTGAAGAAAAACATGCAGTGGCGCATGTGTATTGATTACACCAGCCTGAACAAAGCCTGCCCCAAAGACCCATTTGCTTTGCCAAGAATTTACCAAGTGATAGACTCCACAGCCGGATGCGAGATGCTGAGTTTTTTGGATGCATACCCGGGGTATCACCGGATCAAGCTAAACCCGGCCGACAGGCTGAAGAACGCCTTCATCACACCATTTGGAGCCTTCTGCTACTTGACCATGACGTTCGGCTTGAGGAATGCCGACGCCACGTTTCAACGTTTCATGCAGAAGTGCCTCCTCAAACAACTCAGTAGAAACGCCCACGTTTATGTGGACGATGTTGCGGTGAAGACGGAGAAGCATGGAACGCTGCTGGAAGACCTCAAAGAGACATTTGAGAACTTGCGCCGATTTCAAATCAAGCTCAACCCGGAGAAGTGCGTCTTCAGAGTACCAGCCGGCCAGCTTCTTGGATTCCTGGTCTCAGAGCACGACATAGAGTGCAACCCTGTGAAGATCAAGGCAATCGAGAGGATGGAAGTGCCCACCCGACTGCTCGACGTACAAAAGTTCACCGGCTGTTTGGCATCCATCAGTCGGCTGGGCGAGAAGGCTCTTCCCCTGTACCAGCTCATGAAGAAGACCACTTTTTTCAAGTGGAACGACAAGACGGATGAAGCTTTTCTCCAGCTTAAGAAGATGTTGACTACTCCACCTGTCCTGGCGGCTCTGACTCCTAAGGAGCCTATGCTCCTCTACATCGCCACCACCAACCGAGTGGTCAGCAAAGTCATAGTGGTAGAACGCAAGGAGGAAGGAAAGGCACTACCAGTCCAGAGACCGGTGTATTACCTGAGTGAAGTGCTGTCAGCCTCCAAGCAAAACTACCCCCACTATCAGAAGATGTGCTACAACGTGCACTTTGCCGCCAAGAAATTGAAGCCGTACTTTCAAGAGTACCGAATCACTGTTGTCTGCACTGCTCCGCTTGCCGAGATCATTGGAAGCCAAGATGCCTTAGGCCGAGTGGCCAAATGGGCCATAGATTTGGCCCCTTACACCATATACTACCAGCCTCGCACCGCCATCAAGTCACAGGCGCTGGCCGACTTCCTCGTCGACTGGGCCGAGACCCAGTACCTGCCACCAGCGCTGGACTCCACCCATTGGCGGATGCACTTTGATGGTTCAAAGATGCGTACTGGTTTGGGAGCCGGCATCGTCCTCACCTCTCCCAAGGGCGACAATCGGAAATATGTGCTGCAAATCCATTTCGCCGCCTCCAACAACGTCGCTGAGTACGAGGCACTCATTCACGGGCTCCGGCTTGCCAAGGAGCTCGGCATTCGCCGGATCCTGTGCTATGGTGACTCTTACTTGGTGGTCCAGCAGTCGTCAGGCGACTGGGATGCCAAAGATGCAAACATGGCGAGCTACCGCTTCCTCGTGCAGCAACTCAGTGGATATTTTGAAGGGTGCGAGTTTCTCCATGTGCCAAGAAATGACAATGAGCAAGCAGATGCCTTGGCACGAATCGGCTCCACTCGTCAAGCAATACCGACCGGCGTCGCCCTACAATGCCTCCTCAAGCCGTTTGTCAAGCCATCGCCAGAGTCGGCTTCTATCTTTGTGCCGGCTCCTCCTGAAGCGGTCGGATCCGACTTGAGAGCTCCAGCAGCCGGCACGGGAATTCCGGCAGGCGGCCCAGGGGCCGCGGCAGTCGCACCCGGCCCAGGGACTTCAGAACCCGGCCTGGGGACTACAGCGGCCAGCCCAGGGACTTCATAGACCGGCCCGGGGACTGCGGCAGTCGGCCGGGGGACTTCACCGATCCAGCAAGCGGTAGCCGACTCCAACCCGCCGCCTCCCGGCCCAACCGCCCTTGTACAAGTAGCAGTCCTAGCAGTCAAAGAAATCGCAGCACCTTCATGGGCCCAGCCCATCCTCAATTTTCCTAGTACACAAAGAGTTGCCGACTGATGAGATCTCGGCCCGGCAAGTGCAACGCTGGGCAGCAGCATACACCATAGTCAACAGAGAGCTTGTGAGGCGCGGTGTCTACCACCGCTGCGTGGAGCCGGAGCAAGGCCAAGCAATCCTCAAAGACATCCATCAATGCGAATGTGGTCACCATGCGGCTTCAAGAGCACTTGTCGCCAAAGCTTTCCGCCATGGTTTTTTCTGGCCGACTGCTCTAGAAGACGCCAAAGACTTGGTTCAGAAACGCAAAGGGTGCCAGAAGTTCCGTTCTAAGCCACATCAGCCGGCTTCTCCACTCAAGCCTATTCCCATTGCCTGGCCCTTTGCTGTCTGGGGCCTGGACATGGTGGGACCATTCAAAACAGCGCGAGGTGGCATGACTCATCTGCTTGTCGCGGTGGACAAGTTCACCAAGTGGATAGAAGCAAAACCAATCAAGAAGCTGAATGGTCCGACAGCTGTGACTTTCATCTCCGACATCACCGTCCGGTATGGCATACCGCACATCATCATCACTGACAATGGCACAAACTTTGCCAAAGGCGCCTTGGCCCGTTTCTGCGGGACGCAGGGCATCCGACTGGACTTAGCGTCCGTTGCCCATCCGCAGTCAAACGGCCAGGTGGAGCGAGCAAACGGCCTCATTTTGTCCGGCATCAAGCCCCGACTGGTCGAGCCTCTGGAGCGTTCGGTCGGCTGCTGGCTCGATGAGCTGCCGGCTATCCTCTGGAGCCTGCGCACAACTCCGAACAAGTCAACCGGCTTTACGCCTTTCTTCCCCGTCTACGGTGCCAAAGCCGTCATCCCAACGGACATAGAATTCGACTCTCCTCGAGTCACCATGTACACCGAAGAGGAGGCAGAAGAAGCACGTCAAGACGGCGTCGATCTGCTGGAAGAGGGCCGACTGTTGGCACTCAGCCGGTCCAGCATCTACCAGCAGAGCCTGCGCTGATACTACAACCGGAAGGTCAACCTGAGATCTTTCCAACAAGGAGACCTTGTGCTTCGGCTGATCCAGCGAACAGCCGGCCAGCACAAGCTCTCGGCACCTTGGGAAGGCCCCTTCATCATCAGCAAAGTGTTGGGCAACGACTCCTACTACCTGATCGATGCTCAGAAGCCTCGAGCGCGCAAGAGGGACGACTCCGGCAAGGAGACGGAGCGGCCATGGAATGCAAATCTCCTCCGAAGATTTTACAGTTGATGCAGTATGTACCATGCTACCTTTTGTATTAAAGTACGAAGACTCTGGGTCCCCCGAGAAGAGCTCGGGGACTGCCCTCTTTTATCTATATGATAAGAATTATGCCTATGAGTATGCCATTTTCTTTATGCCGCTTGGCACCGGGTCCGACTAGTCGGCCCGGGGACTTGCCGCCTTGTACTATGAAATGCTTCCTGCAGCCGGACAAGTAATGTGTTGGCACTTAAGCCGTCTCCTGCCAGAAGCCGTAGCTCACAGAGCGACTGTCTGGTAGGCAGGAGCAAGGTAGAAAGGGTGTCCACATGAAAAATGGCTAAGGACACAAAGCATGTTCATAATTTAAGCCGACTTCCCGCCTTCTACGACCGACTGTTGAGCAGCCGGCCTGCCAGTTTCTACTTAACTTGCTAGAATGTTCTAAAAATAGCTAAGTACTTGCCTTCCCGGAAGTAGCTAAGTACTTGACCCAGCCACAGTCCGCTGAGCGGCCGTTTGGCTGGCAAGACGACAACCAAGGGAAGGCGGCAAAGGAAAAAGCCAAAGAGCAGCAAGCAAGAAAACATAGAACTCGGAAAAACATTTTACATAGCAAAGGCCCTCGGCCGATATTCAACAGAAGTCTGAGATACACCCCGCGGGTGGAATTGTGCAAAATTAACAAGTTCGTTGAGACTGATAGACAGGAAAAGCAAAGATAAACTGGCGGCCTAGGGAGCAGCAGACGGGTTCGGTGGATCAGAGGAGTCGGCGGCGCTGGTTGGTGGAGCGGACGGCTAGTCAGTCTCCGCTTGGTCGCCTCCAGTAGTAGCCGGCTCGGTTGGGCATGGCTCGTTGCTGGAGGCGCGGTCGAGCTGAGGCCGGCCGTCTGCTCCGACCTCTGGCGCCTCCTCCTCGCCTCGCCCTCTTCCTCGCCGCTGGAGTCGATCACCTCCGCCGAGTCCTCGCCGTCTTCCGGGTTCAACCCGAACCATTACGGTGGCGCATCAGCGCCGTTCTCAACCCGCTCCGGGACGAAGATGCTGGTGTCGGTGTACTTGGCGATCGACGCCGCATGCTTGACGAGGTCATCTTCCACGACCGCCAACTCCTCCTGAGCCTCCAGCCGGAACGTGGCCAACTGGGCTAGACTGAGCCCAGGGTACCACGCCTTGATGAATTCCATGGCCCGGCGTGCCCCAACCCGGGCCGAGGAGCCCTTCCAGGCCTCAAGACGGCCGACCGCCACCTCCAGCCAGTCGGCAGTCTGACTGGGAGTGCGCGGTGCCGGCATGTCTGGCCACAGGGCGGGGATCGCATGCGCCGCCACGCTGAAGCCAGCGCAGCATCCGGTGAGCCGGTCGAAGACGGGTCTCGATGCTCAGGATCTGCTCGCTAAGGGTTCGGGGGGCATTGGCGGCGATCTGCGCGTTGTCCGCCCTCCGTTCTTCGCGATCAGCTTCAATGGCCTGGTTGGCGGCGTCTGAGTGACCAGGGAAGAAGTCTGCCAAGACAGAAAGCAAAGAGCCAAAGTTAAAGACGAGAAGCCGGCTCGACCAACAGCCGGCAGCTCAAAGAAGGAAAAAGAGGGAAGCTCGCCATCGACTATGTCCTTGATCTCGTGAAAGCCAGAAGTCAGCATCACCTCCTTGTCGGTCCAGGCGGAGCGTTCGATCGCAAACTTAGCAAGGAGGCTGGTCTCCTTGTCCTCCGTCTCCTTCTGGGCCTTCTTGAGGACCTCCTTCTGTTCCGCGAGTTGCGCGACAAGCCGGTCGCGCTCTTCAGCCAGCTTGCTGCGCTCCTCCTCCTTAGCGCGCAGCGCAGTGTTGGCTTCGCCCAGCTGCTGCTGCTGCAAGGTGGCGTTGGCCTCTGCGGAAGAAAAGAAGAAAGGAAGGCGTCAGTTGCCAACAAAGAAGAACAGTCGCCGGGGAGATCCGGCCCGACTGCACAGCAATCGGCCCGAATCTCGGGGACTACAGTCCGCGGGTGCGCCAGTGTACCCCCCCAGAGAAAGGAGTCATCAACAGAAAGAAGAATAGTCGTCGGGGATATCCGGCCCGACTGCTCGACAGTCGGCCCGAATCTCCGGGACTACAGCCCGCGGGTGCGCCAGCGCGCCTGAAAGTGCAACTATCCCTGGGTGGTTTTGGTAATTCCTAACAACATATAGCTCATTGAGCTAACATTATTCCAAGATTAATATTTCAGGAAAATCTCAATGAATGGCATGACATGGATGAGGAAAGTGGATCCCTCAAAATTATAAGGACAAAAGATTGGCTCAAGCTTCAAGATCAAGACTCTACATTTTATATTTTAGTGATCCAAGATCACATTGAGTCTATAGGAAAAGTCAATACTATCAAGGAGGGATGAGGTGTTGTTTAATGAGCCTCTTGCTTCATGTGCTTAGTGATATGCTCCAAAACCCTCAACTATCTTCCCACATCCACATATGACCTAAACCAAAAGTCAAACTCGGCCTCACCGATTCTTTCTATCCGGCGCCACCGAGTTTCACATGTCATAGCCACTACCACAAACCCTAGCAATTCGGTTTCACCGATAGGGATCTCGGTCTCACCGAGATGGGATTGCAATTTCTCTATTTCCCTTTGTAACGTTTCAGTCTAACCGAAGTGAGCGATCGGTCCCACCGAGATTGCAATGTAAACTCTCTATTTCCCTTTCGTGACATTTCGGTCTCACCGAAAAGAGCGAACCGGTCCCACCGAGTTTACCTGACCAACTCTCTGGTTAGCTTATTACCAAAATCGGTCCCACCGAGTTTGTGTAATCGGTCACACTGAGATTACGTTATCCCCGAACCCTAACCATATCGGTCCTACCAAGTTGCATGTCAGTCCCACCGAAAATCCTAACGGTCACTAGGTTTGCTAAATCGGTCCGACCGAGTTTAACGATTCGGTCCCACCGAGTTTGGCAGATTGTGTGTAACGGTTAGATTTTGTGTGGAGGCTATATATACCCATCCACCCACTCTTCATTCATGGAGAAAGCCATCAGAGCACATCTACACTTCCAGTACTTATGTTCTGAGAGAGAACCACCTACACTTGTGTTGAGCTCAAGATATTCCATTCCTACCATATGAATCTTGATCTCTAGCCTTCCCCAAGTTGCTTTCCACTCAAATCTTCTTTCCACCAAATCCAAATCCTGTGAGAGAGAGTTGAGTGTTGGGGAGACTATCATTTGAAGCACAAGAGCAAGGAGTTCATCATCAACACACCATTTGTTACTTCTTGGAGAGCGGTGTCTCCTAGATTGGCTAGGTGTCACTTGGGAGCCTCTGACAATATTGTGGAGTTGAACCAAGGAGTTTTTTAGGGCAAGGAGATCGCCTACTTCGTGAAGATCTACCGCTAGTGAGGCAAGTCCTTCATGGGCGACGACCGTGATGGAATAGACAAGGTTGCTTCTTCGTGGACCCTTTGTGGGTGGAGCCCTCCGTGGACTCGCGCAACCGTTACCCTCCGTGGGTTGAAGTCTCCATCAACGTGGATGTAGGATAGCACCACCTATCGGAACCACGCCAAAAACATCCGTGTCTCCAATTGCGTTTGAATCCTCCAAACCCTTTCCTTTACATTCTTGGAAGTTGCATGCTTTACTTTCCGCTGCTCATATACTCTTTTGCATGCTTGCTTGAATTGTGTGGAGATGGCTTGACTTGTGCTAGGATAGCTAAAATCTGCCAAGAACTAAAATTGGGAAAAGGCTAGATTTTTATTTGGTCAAGTAGTCTAATCACCCCCCTCTAGACATACTTCCGATCCTACAAGTGGTATCAGAGCTTTAGTCTCCATTTGCTTTGATTTCCATAGCTTTTGGTGGTCATAGCCTTGGTTTCACAACCTAGGAGAGTATGGCGTCTAGTGAGGGAAATTATCACCGTAGAGGTCCTTACTTTGATGGAACTAATTTTGCTAGTTGGAAGCATAAGATGAAAATGCATATTATTGGACATAACCCCGCCGTTTGGGCTATCGTGTGTGTTGGCTTGCAAGGTGACTTGTTTGATGGGAAAGAACTAAACTGTGAAGCTACCGCGGAAGAGTTGAAGATGCTACAATACAACGCTCAAGCTTGTGATATCCTCTTCAACGGATTGTGCCCCAAACAATTCAACAAAATCAGCCGTCTTGAGAATGCAAAGGAAATCTGGGATACTTTGATTGATATGCACGAAGGTACCGACTCCGTCAAGGAATCCAAATTGAATGTGCTTCAAAGTCAACTTGAAAAGTTCAAAATGAAGGATGGTGAAGGTGTCGCTGAAATGTACTCTAGGCTTGCTCTTATCACAAATGAGATTGCCGGCTTAGGAAGTGAAGAGATGACCGATAGATTCATCATCAAGAAGATCCTAAGAGCCTTGGATGGAAAATATGACACCGTGTGCACATTGATCCAAATGATGCCCAATTACAAAGATCTCAAGCCAACGGAAGTCATTGGAAGAATTGTTGCTCGTGAGATGTCACTCAAGGATAAAGAGGAACTTCACAACAAATCAAGTGGTGCTTACAAAGCCTCATGTGAAGCTCCCACATCATCAAGTGAGAAACAAACCTTCAATGAAGAATTGAGCTTAATGGTGAAGAACTTGAACAAGTTCTACAAGAGTAGAAGCAAAGATAGAAGCTCTAAGTCAAGGTCCTACAATGACAAAAGATCTTCTAGTCGAGAGCGAAACTGCTACAATTGTGGAAGGCCCGGACACTACTCCAATGAGTGTACGGCTCCCTACAAGAGAAGAGAAGATTCTCCCAAGAGAAGAAGTAGAAGAGAAGAATCACCATCTAGAGAAAGAAGGAGTAGAGATGATCATTATGAACGAAGATACTCATGGAGAAGCAAGGATTCGGAAAGAAAGGACAAGTCATCAAGGAGCTACACAAAACGAAGACATCAAGCTCATGTTGGTGAATGGGTATCCGGCTCCGACTCCGACAACCACTCCGAGAGAAGCTATCACTCCGATTCCGAATACACTCAAGATGAAGGTGTTGGCGGTCTAGCACTTGTGTCAACCAACTCCTACAGCATATTTGACTCACCAAATGAAGGAGTTGGAACATGCTTCATGGCTAAAGGCCCAAAGGTATCACATCCCGAGTATGTTGATTTCAATAGTGATGAAGATGACTTGTTAGGTGATGATAATTTACTTGTTGACAACTCTAGTGATGAATACTATGATGAAACGTCAATTAATCATGCTAATCAAGATAAAACGAATGAAAATGATAAGGAGAAGATTGAGTCTCTAACTAAAGAACTAAACACTCTTAAGTTAGCTCATGAAACTATCTTAGGAGATCATCGAGAACTTTTAAGGGCGCATGAGAAATTACGCTTTGAAAAGCTCAACCTTGAGCAAGAGCATGAGTTATTAAAAGCAATCAATGATGATCTTCGTAAGAAAAGTTCTTCTTACATTGCCAAGCGTTTACTTTTATCCACTTACATGCCTCAAGTCAAGTCTAGTAACAAGAACAAGAAAGATTCTTCCTCTAGTAGTAACAATGATCATGCTAAATCCAATATTGTTGCTTCTAGTAGTTCTCTTGATTCCACTAATGATTCTCTTAGCCAAGTTACACTTGAGCAAGAAAATAGCTTACTGAAGGGAATTATAGAGAAAGGAGTTTACAAGAGCCTTGCCGGAAGTAAGCAATTCGAGGAAATTGTACGCAAGCAAGGAAGGCACCGGAAAAAATCAAGGTGTTGGTTTTGAACGAAAGTTCAATGCCAATGGAGTTGAATGGGAAGAAGATCAATACCCCAAGACGAAGTTTGTTTCTCAACAAGAGAAGTATGATCCAACTTCTTTCAAAGGGACACAAGCTCAAGATGATCTTCCACCACAAGACCACAAACGAAAAGGCAAGGACAAGCTTCAAGAGGAAATTGATGCATTTGAAGAAGCTCCTAAGACCTTAGTCAAGTGGATTCCCAAGACTACTTCAAGTTCCACTTTATCAAGTACAACTACAACACCAAGGATTCCCATCAAGATGGTGTGGATCCAAAAGAAGAAGAACTAGAGAGTTCTTGAGGGTGACTCCACCAACATACTTCACTCTCATCATGTTGGCAAGAACAAGTGCAATCAACTTCCACATCTTGCACTAGTTCAAGGAGTCACAAACCCTCTTGTTGGTAAGACAAGGGACAAGGTAATCTAAAAGCTTTCATACACATCATCTTGTGTGTGCATCACTCTATGTCTATGGATATCCTTGTTTGTTCCTTGTGGGACTAACCCATGTAGGTATTGAAAGTGCAACTCACTCCAATGGATAGCTCCAAATGATCTACATCGATATTGAGCATCCACATCTTCAACATCTACATGAAGTCATCATCGACAAAACCCAAGGTTAGTTCATCCCTCTTAGGGGGGATATCACATCTAGGGGGAGCTTTACTCTAAGAATTGAGCTAAAGCAACTCTAATGGTGTGAACACAACAATGCTTTATGTAAAAGTGGTAACCCCACTTGTGCTTAAACGATGAGTATGTCCTATGATCAAATGTTCTCATTTGACTCCTAAGTCAATATACTCATATATAGATGACCTAGTCATCGCCAATTGCTTGATAGATGCTAGAATGTGTTGTGCATGCTTCGCCACATATTTCAATTGCCATTTTATTGTGTGAGCATGTTGATTGCATATTTTACTCATTCGAGGACATCCACTTGTTGTTTTGATTGATTGGTTTTCTTTTCTTTTGCCAAGTGGATGGACAAGAATGCCTAAGAACCCTCTCTAGCTATCTATGCTTTTCTCGTCTCAAACTCTATTCATGCTACATCACAAAATTTGATCAAGTCAGATTCAAACCACTCTGTGTGAGGAGCACTCGGAGTTCCCGATTTTTCATAGACTTAAACTACCAAAACTTCTTTGTGCTTTTCGGTCTGACCGATTCCTCCATTTCGGTCATACCGAGATCACTAAGTCGATCTAGGTTTTCACCTCGGTGCAACCGACTTGAACTTTTCGGTCACACCGAGTTGCTATAACTGTCAACAGTTATGCATCTCGGTGCCACCGAGTTGTTCCACTCGGTCACACCGATAGGGTCGGTCTATATATACTCACGGGCAAAATTTTGGAAATTTCTCTGAAACCTCTACGCCCGCGCATAGCTCGCTCTGCCTACTGGGTCTTCGGATCGTCCTTCTCGTCGCCAGCCGCCTCCTGTCGCTGGTCTCCGCCGCCGTCAACGGATTTCATCTCCGCCGTTGCCGCCGTAGCGAGTTCACCACCGAACTAGGGTATGGACTCGATCACAGTGCTATCCCCGTCTGATTCCTAGCACATTGTGTTCATTATGATTCTTGCTACAATTGAAACACTTCTATCCAGTCAAAACAATCCTTTGAATAGATGCGATTTGAAAAATTTAGGTTTAGGTTTCCGCCGAAACCATCTCGGACCCACCGGGTTGCGGAACTCGATTCCACCTATTCGGCCACGGCCATTGCACATGTGGTTCTCGGTCTGACCGAGAATTGCAAATCGGTGTGACCGAGTTCAGGACTTTGTGAAACCCTAGCAGTCTCGGTGCCACCGAACTGTGACTCGGTCTGACTGAGTTCACTAGTGTTGGTTCCAAAAGCTGCTTCGGTATCACCGAGTTTGCAAATCGGTTGATCCGAAATGCTTTATGTGGAAAACTAAAACTAAGTTTTTGACTCATTCTTTTGCAAAAATCTCTGCATTTTGTGATGCTCATCCACTCTATCTCATCTACAATCTATTCACAGGGTCTGCAGTCAGTGTTTGCAACATGTCTGATCAGAGTGACAGCCAGAACAAATCAAGGAGCAGGTTCACATGAGTGAGGGCACTAGTCCCTCTAGTAGCTCTGATGAGGGCAGTAGAAGCACCCCAAGCAACTTGCCCAAGGCTGCCACTAGAGCAAGCAAGAAAAGGACTTCTGAATCTGAGGATGAAGATTATGTGGCAGAAGAGGAAGCCACTTCTAAGAAGAAAGTGCTCAAGAAAGAATATGGATCAGCTGCAGCCACAAAACCAGGTATGCATAAGAAGGCACCTGCAAGGAGAGTTCCTACTTCCAAGCCTAGGAAGGTTGCCACTGGAGAAACCTTGAAATTTACCATGGAGTCTAAATAAGAAGCAAGTGGCCAAGACAAGAAGAAAAAGAGAGTCAGAACCACTACTGCTAGAGTTCTTGGCAAACCCTCCATGAGGAGAGACTCCGAGGGAGAAGAAGAGGAAGAAGAGGTTGCTGCACCAGCACCCAAGGCACAGAAGCTTATGGGTGATGCCATAAGGTCAGGGGCTACATCATCAAAGCCCAAAGAAGCACCCAAAGCTGCCTCCAAGCCCAAGAGTGCACCTAAGAGGAACACTAGGAACATATCTGCTGCTGAGAAGAACAAGGCCCCAGTGCCTGATGTTGCTGCTGAAGAAGAAGAAGAAGGACAAGTTCTCAGGAAGCTCAAGCCCAAGATTCCAGACCACAACGATGCTTATCCTGTGGCTGAGGACATGAAAATCAGGAGAGATTCAGGGCTGAGGAAATGGAGAGAGGAAGATCCATATGCTTCAAGGAGAAGAACTGTTGTTGATTACGCACACCAAGGAACAGCAAGACTTCTATGAGACAGTGCTGCTGGACAAGAAACCCATAGTGTGTGATATGAGATGGGTTGACTCGGAGTATATCAAGGAAAATGAAGAACACTATCCTGGAGTGCTTGACAGTTTCAAAGCTTGTGGAGTTGCAGACTTTGTTGGGCAGAAGCTCACAAAGTGGAATGAGGAGCTCATAATGCAATTCTACTCCACAGCACACTTCTATCCAGATGGCAGGATAGTATGGATGTCTGAGGGCACTAGATATCAGTCTACAGTTGCAAAATGGGCTCAGTTGATCAATGCCCCCGAAGAGCAAGAAGATGACTTGGATGTCTATGCCAAGAAGAAGATGGATCACAATTCCATGTCAAACATGTACAAGGAGATCCCAGACAAAGCTCTTGAGACTTTCAAGTTTGGGTCAGTTCACTTCCTTCTGTCAAGGCTGCCTACAATCAACTGGATTCTAAGGCACACTCTCTTGCCCATGTCAGGTGATCACAGAATGATCAGAGGCCATGCAATAAACTTGCTTCACATATTTGATGTGCCACAGAAGTTCAAGGTAATGAGCTGTTGGGGAACGTTGCAGAAAACAAAAATTTTCCTACGGTTTCACCAAGATCCATCTATGAGTTCATCTAGCAACGAGTGATCGGATGCATCTACATACCTTTGTAGATCGTGAGCGGAAGTGTTCAGAGAACGGGGATGAGGTAGTCGTACACGACGTGATCCAAATCACCGGAGATCCTAGCACCGAACGGACGGCACCTCCGCGTTCAACAAACGTACGGTCAGCGTAACGTCTCCTCCTTCTTGATCCAGCAAGGGGGAAGGAGAATTTGATGAAGATCCAGCAGCACGACGGCGTGGTGGTGGATGCAGGGCGTCACAGCAGCAGGGCTTCGCCGTGCACTACGAGAGGGAGAGGTGTAGCAGGGAGAGAGGGAGGCGCCAGGGGCAAGGGTGCGGCTCCCCCTCCCTCCCCCCCTTTATATAGGCCCCCTGGGGGGGCGCCGGCCCCTGGAGATCCCATCTCCAGAGGGGGCGACGGCCAAGGGGGGTGGATTGCCCCCCAAGGCAAGTGGGCGCCCCCCACCCTAGGGTTCCAACCCTAGGCGCAGGGGGTGGGCCTTGGGGGGCGCACCAGCCCACTAAGGGCTGGTCCCCCCTCCCACTTCAGCCCATGGTCCCCTCCGGGATGGGTGGCCCCACCCGGTGGACCCCCGGGACCCATCTGGTGGTCCCGGTACAATACCGGTGACCCCCAGATCACTCCCGATGGCCGAAACTGCACTTCCTATATATAATTCTTCACCTCCGGACTAATCCGGAACTCCTCGTGACGTCCGGGATCTCATCCGGGACTCCGAACAACATTTGGGTTACTACATATACATATCTTCACAACCCTAGCGTCACCGAACCTTAAGTGTGTAGACCCTACGGGTTCGGGAGACATGCAGACATGACCGAGACGGCTCTCGGGCAATAACCAACAGCGGGATCTGGATACCCATGTTGGCTCCCACATGCTCCACGATGATCTCGTCGGATGAACCACGATGTCGAGGATTCAATTAATCCCGTATACGATTCCCTTTGTCAATCGGTATTTTACTTGCCCGAGATTCGATCGTCGGTATCCCAATACCTCGTTCAATCTCGTTACCGGCAAGTCACTTTACTCGTACCGTAATGCATGATCCCGTGATCGAACACTTTGATCACATTGAGCTCATTATGATGATGCATTACCGAGTGGGCCCGGTGATACCTCTCCGTCAAGTGGAGTGAAAAATCCCAGTCTCGATCCGTGTCAACCCAACAGACACTTTCGGAGATACCCGTAGTATACCTTTATAGTCACCCAGTTACGTTGTGACGTTTGGTATACCCAAAGCACTCCTTCGGTATCCGGGAGTTACACGATCTCATGGTCTAAGGAAAGGATACTTGACATTGGAAAACTCTAGCAAACGAACTATACGATCTTGTGCTATGTTTAGGATTGGGTCTTGTCCATCACATCATTCTCCTAATGATGTGATCTCGTTATCAATGACATCCAATGTCCATAGTCAGGAAACCATGACTATCTGTCGATCAACGAGCTAGTCAACTAGAGGCTTACTAGGGACATGTTGGTGTCTATTATTCACACATGTATTACGATTTCCGGATAACACAATTATAGCATGAATAAAGACAATTATCATGAACAAGGAAATATAATAATAATGCTTTTATTATTGCCTCTAGGGCATATTTCCAACATGAGCCTCATAGTTGAGACCATCAAGAGGATAGCAGCTGATCAAAAGAGGAGTTGTGGATATGCCCCACATATTCAGGAGTTGATTAACTCAAAGATGGGCACATGCACATATCTGTTGGATAAGGAACACCTGCCCATCCATCCAGATTTTGAGGACAATCAAGTTGTGATGAATGAGAATGAACCATCGTCAGCACAAGCTCAAGCAAAGAAGGAGAAGGCAAAGATGGAGAAAGCTGCCAGGATGCCAACTCAAGAGGAGGCATCTGAGTACTTTTTGAAGAACAAGCAGGAGCAGCTCGGCTACCTGATAGCATCAACTCTGAGAATTGAGAAAGGACTGGCTACCCTGACTCGAAATCAAGAGAGTTTGGAGAGAATCATGGAACAAAAGTTCTATGACCTAGATGTGAAAGTAACTGAGATTCAGTCTGCTGTGGAGCAACTACAGGATGATATGCAGGAGAGGAAGGGCAAGACCACAACAGATGCATTTGCTAGAGTGCCTAGAGCTCGGAGATCATCTGCAGTGCCAGTTCCTGACACCAGATCTACTACTTCTGCACCAGCTACAACCTCAGTTCCACCAGCTCCAGCTCCTACCCCAGCAGCTCCAACTACTTCTACTGAAGCCTTCGTCCTTGGCGTCATCCGGACTCCACCACCTGAAGACCAAGCCCGAGAGTCGTTTTAGTGCTATGCATTTTCTATGAACTTTTTGGTAACTTGTTGCCAAAGGGGGAGAGAATGTATAGATCATAGGCTTTGAGAGAGAGAGAGAGAGTTTGCATTTGTTCTCTCTTGTCTTCTTGGTTGAACTTTATTTGCTTTTTCTTTTGAGTGCTTGAGATACTATGCTTTTATCTGTGAGACATTGATGATCATGTGTTTGATCATAAGCTACACTTAATGCTTGTTGGATGTTACTATCAGTTTATCCTTATTTTGATCTTTCACTTTGCTTGGTGATGAGTGCATGTATTTAATTCTTATCATTTTGAGCGCTCCACCAAGATGTATGTGACATGGAAGAGTAACCCATGATCCTAACTCATTGTGCATTTGCAGTCCAAAGCAAATCTTAAAATATGCACAAATTTAGGGGGAGCTCTTGCTTATCACATACTTCTCAAAGCGACGATATCTTTCACTCTTATTATCATTTGTCGAAGCTTTGATCTATATGTTGTCATCAATTACCAAAAAGGGGGAGATTGAAAGTGCAACTATCCCTGGGTGGTTTTGGTAATTCCTAACAACATATAGCTCATTGAGCTAACATTATTCCAAGATTAATATTTCAGGAAAAGCTCAATGAATGGCATGACATGGATGAGGAAAGTGGATCCCTCAAAATTATAAGGATAAAAGATTGGCTCAAGCTTCAAGATCAAGACTCTACATTTTATATTTTAGTGATCCAAGATCACATTGAGTCTATAGGAAAATCCAATACTATCAAGGAGGGATGAGGTGTTGTTTAATGAGCCTCTTGCTTCATGTGCTTAGTGATATGCTCCAATACCCTCAACTATCTTCCCACATCCACATATGACCTAAACCAAAAGTCAAACTCGGCCTCACCGATTCTTTCTATCCGGCGCCACCGAGTTTCACATGTCATAGCCACTACCACAAACCCTAGCAATTCGGTTTCACCGATAGGGATCTCGGTCTCACCGAGATGGGATTGCAATTTCTCTGTTTCCCTTCGTAACGTTTCGGTCTAACCGAAGTGAGCGATCGGTCCCACCGAGATTGCAATGTAAACTCTCTGTTTCCCTTTCGTAACATTTCGGTCTCACCGAAAAGAGCGAACCGGTCCCACCGAGTTTACCTGACCAACTCTCTGGTTAGCTTATTACCAAAATCGGTCCCACCGAGTTTGTGTAATCGGTCACACCGAGATTACGTTATGCCCGAACCCTAACCATATCGATCCTACCGAGTTGCATCTCAGTCCCACCGAAAATCCTAACGGTCACTGGGTTTGCTAAATCGGTCCGACCGAGTTTAACGATTCGGTCCCACCGAGTTTGGCAGATTGTGTGTAACGTTTAGATTTTGTGTGGAGGCTATATATACCCATCCACCCACTCTTCATTCGTGCAGAAAGCCATCAGAACACATCTACACTTCCAATACTTATGTTCTGAGAGAGAACCACCTACACTTGTGTTGAGCTCAAGATATTCCATTCCTACCATATGAATCTTGATCTCTAGCCTTCCCCAAGTTGCTTTCCACTCAAATCTTCTTTCCACCAAATCCAAATCTTGTGAGAGAGAGTTGAGTGTTGGGGAGACTATCATTTGAAGCACAAGAGCAAGGAGTTCATCATCAACACACCATTTGTTACTTCTTGGAGAGTGGTGTCTCCTAGATTGGCTAGGTGTCACTTGGCAGCCTCCGAAAAGATTGTGGAGTTGAACCAAGGTGTTTGTAAGGGCAAGGAGATCGCCTACTTCGTGAACATCTACCGCTAGTGAGGCAAGTCCTTCGGGGTCGACGGCCGTGATGGAATAGACAAGGTTGCTTCTTCGTGGACCCTTCGTGTGTGGAGCCCTTCGTGGACTCGCGCAACCGTTACCCTCCGTGGGTTGAAGTCTCCATCGACGTGGATGTACGATAGCACTACCTATCGGAACCACGCCAAAAAACATCTGTGTCTCCAATTGCGTTTGAATCCTCCAAACCCTTCCCTTTACATTCTTGCAAGTTGCATGCTTTACTTTCCGCTGCTCATATACTCTTTTGGATGCTTGCTTGAATTGTGTGGAGATTGCTTGACTTGTGCTAAGATAGCTAAAATCTGCCAAGAACTAAAATTGGGAAAAGGCTAGATTTTTATTTGGTCAAATAGTCTAATCACCCCCCCTCTAGACATACTTCTGATCCTACAGTGCCCCCGCGGAAAGGGAAGAAGACTTACTCCGGCTCTCCGACTAGTCGGCAGCACGTTGATCCAACTCCAGGACCTTGGAGTTGAAGGCGGCAACACGAAGGTTATGATAATCTTGCAGCAAGGACATCAGATCTCAGAGCCTGCTAGTTAAAGTTCCGTGCCGCCTTCACAGCAGCCGACCCGGAACTCGGGGACTACACCTAGTGGGTGCGCTGATGCGCCCCCATGAAGTAATACAAGAGTTAAAACGAAGAAGCAAGAAGCATACCCGGATGGCTTCTCGCGATGCCAGATACGCCTTGTTGCAGTTCTTGATGGCGTCGGCTTCAGCGTGGAGTTTGGTCTGAACATCCAGCATCGCCTTGTTCAGAGGGCCTATCCCGCCATCCCGCACCCACCCAGTGGGCGCGGCGCTGGTCGCCTCGGTGTCCGGAATTGAGGAACTCGCAGCGCCAGTCTCCAGCGGGCGTGGCGCCGAGGCCGCCTTTGCGAGTCGGTAGCGCGTCGATGTGCCGGCCTCAGGAATCGGGCCCATCACCAACTCGCTTCCAGTCGGCAGCACTGGCGGGTCCACCGGCTGCTTGCCTTGCGCGCTCCCGGACGGCGGCGGTGGAGGCACAATCACGTCCGGCATGGCGACGTCGCCGCCGTCCCTCTCCATGATCCGGTCCTCGTCGCCGACTTCCCCAGTCTGCGCCACGAACTCCGGAGGTGGCGGCGCAGAGTTCAGGGGAGTGATGAATACCGCCGACCGGCGGTGCGCGGCCTCCTCGGCCTGCTTCTTTGTCGCGTCCGCTGCCTCGGCCTCCGCCAGTTTCTTCAGGGTGGCGGCCTCCACCTTCTCCAGGCGAGCGGCTTCCTGCTCCTCGCGCGCTTCTTGCTCGTTCCGCTCCCTCGCCTCCCGGAGGTCGACGGCCGGGTCACTCCGCCGAGTGGTGGTGGAGGTCTTCGCCGACCCCACGATGGAGGCGGCGGACGATTTCTCAAGAGACAGCGGAGCCCTAGATCAAGGGAAACAAAATAGAGACACTCAGAGGAACCAACAAGAAAAAAATGAAGGCGCATGAGGAAGGTAACACTTACGCGAAAACCATCTACGGCTTCTTCACCTCCTTGCGGAAGCGGATGGCCTTCGCGGCCGCTTCGTCCCGCTTGGTCGCCGCGGCCGAGCCCTTGGGCTTCTTCGGCCGACTGCCGAACAAGCTCGGCGCGGCCCGGCATTTCTTCGCGCCGCCTTGGGCATCCAGCGCGGCAGACGAGCTCGTGCCCAGCTGGCCGACTCCTGGCTGGTGGCGCGGGGCGACTTCCCCCGTGTCGTCATCAGGCCAGTCCTCGAGGCTGGCTCCGAGCCTCGTGCCGCCTGTTTCACCGCCCCCTCCCTCGGCGTCGTCCTCCAAGGCCGCCACCCCAAGTCGGGGTCGTCGACGTCACTCTCCGCTCGGTCGGGAAGGAATTGGCGCTCCGGCCCCGCGGCGTCGGCTGCCGGCTGGAGGAGGGGGCTCTGTTCAAAGGCCGATTGGTCAGGTCAGACATGCCGGACTCGGCAACAAAGAGACAGAGAAAAAAGAAAGACAACTTACCATAGGTGGGGGGGGGGGGGTTGGCGTGTGAATACAACTCCTTGCCAAACCGCCACTCCTCCGTGAGCTTGCAGTTCGCGAGATAGTTCACCATGTGAGCTACCTCTATGTGAGGCATCTCCTTGGTGCACAGCCGGCTTGGGTCCCGGTGCCCGCTCATTTGGCAGATCATGTGAGGGCGGCTCTGGAGCAGGAGCACTCGACGCACCACGAAGGCAGACAACAAGTCAGGCCCGGTCAGGCCCTCCGTCTATGTCAACACTCGGAGCCGCGCTATGGCGGCGGCTCCAGAAGGCGACAGCGTCCGGGCCTGGTACGACCAGTTGGGCCGCCTCCCAGCTGGCGGGCCGGCTTTGAAAACCGGCAAGTTGATCCAGTCGCCCTCCGAGAAGACGCTCTTCACATAGAAGTACGACCGCTGCCACATCTTCATCGACTTGACCAGCGTGATGGGAGGAAACGGATTGTTAGCCGCCGACCTCCGCACCGTGATTAACGCGCCGCATTGGGCTGGCACGCCCGCGGCGAGGGTGCCGAGCTTGATGTAGAAGAACTCCCCCCAAATCTCGATAGTGGGGAGGACGCCGAGGAAGTCTTCGCACAAGGTGACGAAGGCGGACAACAACACCACCGTGTTCGTGGTGAGGTGGTGCGGCTGGAGACCGTAGAATTCGAGGAAGGACCGGAAGAAGCTGCTCGCCGGCATGCCAAGGCCACGCAGGCAGTGCGAGCGAAAGATGACCCGCTCGCCCTCCTCCGGCGCAGGCGAGATCTCCCCCCTCGGCGCGAGGCGGACCCTCACGTAATCCTTGCCGGGCAGCCGCCGCGTCTGGCGGAGGAAATCAACGTGGTCGTCGTGAACTTCGGAGCCGTCCCATGCTCCGGAGCGCACTGTGGGGGCGTGGGGGCGGAAGATGAGCTCATCAGAAACGAACCACCGCAGCGCTCAGCGTGGTTGGAGGCGCAACGGCGAGAGGAAGAAGAAGGAGGAAAGAATGGGGAGGAGGGACGCGCGTGCTCCGCCGCTCCCCCTCCTCCCCCTACTTATAGGCCTACGGGCTGTGAAGCCGAGGGGGCGAGCGTGGGATTTACTGCGTCCACGATCCCACGCCCCCACGTTTATCGCGCGAGTTACTGCACGTAGTAACTCCGCGGGAACCTCAACCGCCCACCTCGGCCGCAGCGGATCCGCTCGCGTGCCGAGGCATGGTAGTGGCGGGCCCCGCCAGCAGGCGCGTCCCATCGCGAGCGTGGGCTGGCAGGCTGGCACGGCCGCTCAACGCCACGTGACGTGCCCACAATGGGTGGCAGTCTGGAGGCTTAGCAGGCATGCCACTTGGTTCCCGCCGCCGCGTTCGAAGTTCGGATAAATCAGATAGGGCGAGGCCGACTCCTGCCAGTCGGCCCGGCAGAAGTCGGACGAAACATCCCCTCAAACACTAGGAGAAAAAACTGCTGACGCTCCTCGGCTGCTTAGCTGCAGCACCTCACCAACTTCGGGGACTACTGTCAGAGTAATGGGCCACGGGTAAGCTAACCCGAGACCCAGAACCTTTCAAGACATCGGAGCAGGCTCCGCCCCTCAAGGCGCTAAGACAAAGTGCCGCCTTCTGGTGGCCGGTTGGGGGAATAGTCGGCTGCCCGAAGACGGCCGAGTCCCAGAAGCCGGCATCAAGGCAAGCCGACTCCTAGTAGGCGGCATCCAGAGAAGCCGGCCCCTAGCAGTCGGCCCGTGGCGCCAACGAAGCCTGCGCCCTCATCAAGAAGGACAAGACATGGAGTGGCTACAACATAGCCCATCCCCCCGACCCAGGGACGGGCGTAGCCACAGTGCACCGTACCGACGAAGATCTCCGCTCGGCGCGGCACTGTTGCCACTCCGCCCCTGGCATCAGCACAAGTAGGCGGGGACCTGCTCCCACGACGGCCTGTCGGTACGGCCTGGGGACGACTGGCCCCACCGATCAGCGAGAGCCCAGAAGACGGCTAGAGCCCCACCAGTCGGATCCGAGGGAGGTCGACCTCCAGCAGTCGGCCAGCTCCTTCCTCGGGCCCCACGCGCCATTAACCAGACGAGACGCGGAGTGACTACAGGAATCACCCACCAGGCGGTGGGACTGTAGCCACGCACCCCTGGCCAAGCCTGCGTCATTAGCATCACGGCTACAGTGATCAGTAGCCGGCAAGACCCGCGAACGGCGGGAGCGGCCTGTCGGCCCCGCACCTGACCGGTTGGCGGGGCCCACCAGGCGGCAGACCCCAGCAGCCGGCGGAGAAGCCGGAGATCAGAGACACTGACAGTCGGGTCCTACACCCGGCAAGATTACCAATGTACCCCTAGGGGGTAGGCCTATATAAACCCCCCGGGGCACCTATGCAAAGGGTTCCCAACCTGTTAGAACTAGACCAGCCCATAGAGGAAGGAGAGAGCTAGTCTTGCCTTCTCCTACCTCTAGCATACAGCTTGAGGAGCACCATTGTACTCACTTGTGCCTTAAGTGATCATGCGGAGACCCCGCAGAGCAGGACTAGGGGTGTTATCTCCTAGGAGAGCCCCGAACTTGGGTAAAGTACGCCGGAGTTCGTGTCTACGCCTCATCCCGCTTCCGGGCACCGGCGACGTTCTACTCGCTCCCACCATGATAAGCCATCCATTAACATATGTCGCACCCAATCCCCGACACCTATTTAAAAATTACAAAGACTTGTTCAACATTTTTAATGCTTATTCAACATTTGCAATTACTCCTCAACATTTTCCAAATACTCGGTCGCAATTTAAAAAGAGTTTGGAAATTTTAAAATTCATTCAGATTTCAAAAAAAGTTCGTGGATTTTAGAAAGTTCACAAATTTTAGAAACTTTCATGCATTTTTAAAAAAGGTTGCCCATTTAAAAAAAATTCAATCCAAAAAATGTTGTATGAATTTTAAAAACTTTATCATATTTGAAAAATATTTATGGATTTAAAAAAAAGTTCATGGATTTGAATAGAAGATTGTGAACTAAATGGGAAATAAAAAACAAAACAAAGACAAAAACATGAAATAAGACAAAAAACCGAAATAACGATCCAAAAAAACCCAAAGAAAATCACTCCAAAAGAATTGGAGGGAACCTTGTAAAAGGTTCTGAAAACATGTTTAGTAGGGACTAGTGTGGGCCGACCCATTTATCACATTGTGAAGCCCCTCTGGCTCCGTGCATAAGCCTGACACCTGCACCTAAGGCGCTGAATAGGGTTTTGGCCTCGGATGAGGAGTTGTTGGCCAAATTTTTTGATTGTTTCCACTTGACCACCAGTACGCCATTTTTCTCATTTCCTTCTGTTTTCTGCTTTGCTGTAATACTATTTTTACTAGAAGAACGTCCGTGCATTATTACGGGGTCACATTAACTTTAAGAGTTTAATATTAATATTCTCATACATATCAAGTGACATTGGCGACCTTTTTTACCATCAAATCCTCACACACACCCTCTCTCCCTCCCTCTTCCTCACACTCTCTCTCCCTCTCCCTCTCTCTCTCTAACACACACACATATCCATCTTGTTGGGTACGGGACCATAATCCATCTATTTCACACACACACGCTACTGCATAATAATATGGATTATGTGTATTATATTTGCCACCACAATCGAGGGAATTAATTTCATGTAAATCGGCTAGCCACAGCTCCAAGAATACGCGGAGGAGGTGGCCCCGGTCGGCGTGGGCGCCGTCCGGCACGGGCCATGGGCCCGCTTCCAAGTGCGTCTGCGCGTCGGCCACCCACGCCAGGTCCTTCAAGTGCCGCTTCCACCGCACCAACTCCCAGGGCCACGGCCACGGTCAGGGAAGCCGCCTTTCTTCACCCCTTCACCGGCCGCGCCAACGCGGTGCCGTGGCACCCGGCCTCGCCGTCCTCGTCCTCCGGCACCGTCGCGACCCAGTGTTGCAGCCCAAGCATCGGCCTCGAAAATCAATAACGCTCGACAACGGAGAGGGAGGGGAAGATCATATACATGTCATAAGAAAGGGAATTTATTTACTGCTCCCTCGGTGTATTGTTTCCTTTGTTTGGAGATTGATTACCATCCGTGATTTAAGGTAAGGTTAATGTGATTGAGCGGTTTTTTTTTCTGAAAATCAATTATTTGTTTTCTAATTAATGTGATTGAGTGATTTAAGGTAAGATTAATTAATTTAGATTTGATCTTTAGAGATTGTTCGTGATTGATTCTACATTACTAAATAACTTGCGCCAGTATGGAAACTTCTGATCTGTTCAGATTTCTTTCGTTGTGTGTGAGGGTGATGCGAAAATAAACCGAGTAAGTAGGGGGAGGGGACGAAAAAAAATCTACGAAAAAAACCAGCGAAGGTAGGAGGAGGTACCCAAAAATACCATGGAAGGTGGGACGAAAAAAACCGGGAAGCGAAACTACCAACTGCTCCATTAAAAATAGATATTTTTTGTTTTATTCTTTTATTTATTTTTTCTACTAATTATTAATAGGCGTCAATGCCTTGTACTACAATTCTCCTCCTACCACATACGATTCCACGATGGTTGATCGTTTGCGGCCGGGGCCTTTTCGCATCTCACCCCTTGAAGTTCTTACAGCAGTGAATACGTACACAATCCCTGAGGGTTGGAATGATACGGTTATTATTATGATTCCAAAAACTAAAGAACCTGAGAAGGTAACTCAATTCCGCCCAATTAGTCTCTGCAATGTCGTGTACAAAGTCATCTCCCCAATGCTTGCTGCAAGATTGAAGATTCTTCTGCCAGAAATTATTTCATCCACTCAAAGTGCTTTCGTCCCTGGACGGCTGATCACGGATAATTTCTTGGTCGCTTTTGAAAGTTTTCATACTATCAAGAAAAGGAGACATGGTAAGACTGGATTGTGTGCGGTGAAACTGGATATGCACAAGGCATATGACCGCGTTGAATGGGACTTTCTAGAAAAGATCATGATCAAACTGGGGTTCCATAGAGATTGGGTTCGGATGATTATGGTTTGTGTTCGGACTGTGAGATACCGGGTCAGAATTAATTCTGAGGAAAGTGAGCAATTCACTCCTACTAGGGGCTTGCGTCAGGGAGACCCCTTATCCCCGTACCTTTTCTTGTTGTGCACTGAGGGTCTTACCTCCCTGTTGTCGCATGCGGAGTGGAGTGGCGAACTTAAAGGAGTACAAGTTTGTCGAGATGCGCCAACAATATCTAATCTTCTATTTGCTGATGACTCCCTGATCTTAATGCATGCTACGTTAGGTAACGCTAATTGCTTGAGACGGATTTTATCGGATTATTGTAAGGCGTCTGGACAGTTAGTGAGCGAAGACAAGTCAAGCATTTTTTTAGTCCGAGTACCGAGCCTGAGGTTAGAGAGGAAGTGTGTACAATTCTGAATATAATGACAGAAGCTCTGACGGACAAATATCTCGGATTGCCAGCCATTGTTGGGGCAGACAGAAGTGATAATTTCCAGTTCCTAATTGATAGAGTGCTAAAGAGATTGCTTGGATGGAAAGAAAAAAAATCTGTCCACGGGTGGAAAAGAGGTGCTTCTGAAAGCGTTTGCGCAGGCGATACCATCATATGCGATGTCTGTTTTTAAAATCCCAAAACAAATCTGCAAAGGGATCACAGACGGTATGTCGCAACATTGGTGGGGCGATGATGCGGATCAAAGACGGATGCATTGGCTTGCTTGGTGAAAAATGTGTATCCCAAAGAAATTTGGTGGAATGGGTTTTAGGGATATCCACTGTTTTAACCTTGCCTTGTTAGCTAAGCAAGCATGGCGACCAATTGAGAACCCTGATTCTCTCTGTGCTACCGTGTTGCGTGCAAGGTACTTTCCATCAGGAGATTTGTTGAACGCGGAGTTGAAGAAAGGGAGCTCTTTTACATGGCAGAGTATTTGGGCGGGGATTAGTACATTAAAACGTGGTCATATATGGCGTGTAGGAGATGGAACTAATATTGATATCTGGAAAGACGAATGGATCCCAAATAGTGCATCACGTAAAGTTATAACTAGAAGGGGTCAGAACATCTTTAGTAGGGTGAGCGACCTTATTGATCCTATCATAAATCACTGGGATGTGGATTTAGTGAGGCAGACCTTTTGGCAAGTGGATGTTTAAAGGATTCTTGCTATACCTTTATCATCTTCTGGCATGCAAGATTTTGTTGCTTGGAACCTGACTCGTACAAACACCTTTTCTGTGCGCTCAGCTTATTATGCAGAATGGGAGGGCCAATATGGCCAAAGGTTAAACAGAGGATATCAAGCTTTTGGTATCAAACCACATCCAATTTGGGATAAAATCTGGGGTCTCAAAGTGCCCGCGAAGGTAAAAATCTTTCTTTGGAGAGTTATGCATAATACTATTCCTTGTCGGGTTGCTCTGGCGAATCGTCATATTAAAGTGAGCGGGCAATGCCCAGTCTGTGAGATTGGAGCGGAAGACATTAAGCATCTCCTGTTCAAGTGTAGCCGAGCAAAGCACGTATGGCAAGCACTGGGTATTGATGACTTAATTGAGAAATTTTGTCTTGCTCATCGCCCTGGACAGTCTATTCTAGAGGAATTGTTGTATTCAAGCCCTGGTCAGTCTATGATTTTGGGACAAGCCCCATTGGCAGAGCTTGTTGCAGTGGCATGTTGGTATTTATGGTGGGAAAGAAGGCAAATTAGTCGTAATATTCAGGTGCAGTCCCCAGAAAGATCTGCGATAGCAATAAAGGTGTTATCTTCAAACTATAGGTCTGCTACCGTTCCTAATGCAAGGGTGAGAAAGGAGAGATGGGCTCCTCCAACAGGTGATTGTGTCAAGATAAATGTTGATGCTTCCTTTGACCCAGACATTCTGAGGGGAACTACGGGTGCAGTCATTCGTGATAAAAAGGGGAAGTTCATTGCCGCGTGTAATGCACGTTTGGATATGGTTCAAGATGTTTTGTCGGCTGAAGCTTTGGCGCTCAAACACGGCCTGTTCTTAGCTGAATCCATGGGTTGTAATAGAGTCGTTGTGAGTTCTGATAATAGTGAATTAATAGAAATTATGAAGAATGAGAGCCCCCTACAGGTATTGCTGCAGCGATTTATCATGACTGTTTTTCTATGGAGTCAGACTTTGTTAGGGTTAAGTATGAGCATGCGAATAGGGAAACAAATTCTGTAGCTCATGAACTGGCCCAGTTAGCTAAATTCCAGACCAGTAGGGTCTGGATGGGTCTGGATGGATGATCCTCCCCCCTCTATTGTACCTCTCATGGTGAATGATGTAACATTATTATCTACTGAATAAAGAGGTCTTTTTGAGGTAAAAAAAAGTTATGTTTGCCCACTTAGAGGCTCGCACAGCCCTAGCGGTAGCCAAGTCCCACATACCAGATCTTGACTTGAGGGTGATGGTAGAGTTTTACGCTGAAGCGTCTCAGGAACAAAAGGCGAGCATGATGACCAATTCTAAGGCACCATCCCTTCAGATAGCTAGGATGGCTAGGAAGATGGGTAGCCTTGATTAGCAAGGAGAACCTTGATATGCGACCCATCAAGGTTCCTTTTTTTGCATGTCCCTACAAGGTTCCTTTTTTGCATGTCCGTACAAGGTTCCTGGTTGCATATTTGCAAGGAGTGCTTAGGAGAGGAAGAGCCCCTGAGCATTTTCCAAGACGACTTTATTATTGCAACGATTTGCAAAATTTTAGAGTCTAGCACAAATATCACTCAGTGTTTTCAAGGGTTGCCTACCTTTCAGTTCAATTCCTTCCTCGTGCTCTTTTTTTGGTGGGGGGTGGGGGGGGGGGGCATGTTTCCTTTATGCGGGGACCACACAACCTATTCCCTTCATCCGCTTCGGCAGCCAGCTAGCGCTCCTGGTGAATTTGGAGAATTATCTCGCGGCCATTTTTGTATGGTTTGAGCTAGGTTTTAGCCCGTGGCTTTGGTTCGGATGTCTGCTTGGGGTACCAGAAGTTCTCGACATGATTGCTATGGGGTTGCCTAGGCCTCAGGCGTGGCTTCTTGTTGCACAACCGCCTCATTGGGTTGCATGCATAGCTGGTGGAGCTTCTCACTACTCGCTACTAGGAAAAGGCCTACTAGTGACACACCTGTTTTGCCTACTAATGGCGCACTACAGGTGCGTCACTAGTATCACGTCATTAGTGTTTTTTTACTAATGGCGCACCTGTGGCGCGTCATTAGTATCTGATATACTAATGGCGCACCATGCAGTGCGTCATTAGTATGCCTCCCATGGGCCATATTTACCCATGTGCTTTGGCATACTAATGGCGTACTAATGGATGATGCGTCATTAGTGTGCTCTGGCTTACTAATGACGCACTATGTGGTGATGCGTCACTAGTATGAATATTAGGGATTCTTCTTTTTCTTTTCTGATATTTGCACATGTTATAAAATATATTACTGGACAGAATATAGACAGCACCACACAGCAACAGCAGATTCATCGAATACAATAGAAGATTAGTCTCCGAATACAATTCATCATATTAGTCTCCAAATTCAAAAGACCTAACAAAGATAAAACATTACAAGTCTCGAGACCGCGAGTAGCGAGTTTGTCGAAAGTAATACTAATCCTAACAAGTCCTACTAATCATCATCATACAACTTCTACTCGTTATTAATAACAAGTCATACGATCATCATCTTGATAGTCGTCGAACCAACCCTACTTAATTGTTCTTAGCACATGATCATCAGTATTAGGCAGGACCTAAATACCCTATTTAAGGTAAAATAGCATAAAACAATATAGACCCTGACTCTCCATTATGAAGAATGGAGATCATCCTGTCTCCAATTCTTGCGCTTCGCTTCCTTTTGCTTCCAAGAACCTGCTTACGACTGTCCATACATTTTTTCCATTCTTTGATTTTCATGTCTCCAGTTATTTTAGAAATCCGGTATGGACAGTTGAGATTCGTAGGATGACCTGGATATATGTTCAAAACATGAAGGCTGCCATTCTGATACATCAAATGAGACACACAATCCTCCGGGATTCTCTGTTGAAAAACATAATAATAACTATATAGTTAGCAATGATGTACTAGTTTTAGAAGTATACAAAAGATGCACAAATGTCGTAATAGTAGAAAATCTTACCAGGGTATCTCCATGGTAGTTACCGTAGTTCAACACGTGCTCTAGTGGCATGTATTGACCATAATGTTGAGGAGTTTTACAATAGATATTGTAATTCTCAAGATCAGTACAAAATCCGACCAAATGATTTTTCTCCTGATAAGTTAACTCGGAGCCATCGGTGTAGTGGGTTTTGTCTACCATGTTCCGCACATTGTTTGAACAATCAAAATAAGCTGTCAATGGAAATAAGCTGTCAACTATTTTGAAATGAACAATATAAATTAGTTCATAATTAACTATGTTTGAGAAACTCACATAGCGGTAGAACTGAAGGCGTATCAACAAGGACCCAAATGTCCATATTGTCTTGGTCGATGTCAGGATCACCAAGATCCACGGTGACAAGCATACCCTCATCAAAACCATACATCTTGCAAAATGCTTCCCAATTTTTGCAACCAAAATGGGTTACGCTCCCAGAATTATACAGATTTACTTCAAAATCCACATCATGATGAGTCCTTAGGTGAATTTTATTTGTTTCATAATTTTCATGGTCTTCAAAATCCATCCTCTCCAAGACATAGCTTCTTGCATGGCATGGGATAAGCTATACTCGAATTGTAAAAGATGAAAATTACACGTTGAAATAGTTGATGTCATGCTTAATTATGAAAAAAAAATTGTCGTCGTTGCGTACCGTTTGAACTTCGAAGGTCTCCTCGAGCTTAATGTTGAAGCGCCAATCATCGTCCAGGTGAGGCCTGTCGCACAGACCTCGATCGTCGTGGCACCAGCCGCACTCCCCCGGGAGACTTTCTTCGTCCGATGACGACATTTCCTACGTTCATAATTCAAAACTACATCATCTCTGTTGGGTCCAATAAGATAATCCACAGTGTGGTGAAAACACGCCCTTCGAACTGGTTTGAGCAATTGGTGAATGGAGATGGTCTAAGATTTTCAGTAGTAAGAAGTGAAGTGCTAATTTTGAGAGCAAATGGTTAGGATGAGTGGTTCCTCTTCCAGATTAGGGTTTATCGATGACGAGCAACTGACATTAGTAATAACTATGAGTTGATATCACACTTCTATATGTATAACACAAGAGGCAGTTGACCCTACTTAATTAAGTACTAAGATACCCCGACCCATGCATTTGTCGCAAGTACCCCATATGTCCTATTTTTAGCAAAGTCATGCTAAAATTCACGAAAAATTTCAGCATGACCTTTGCTGAAAATAGGACATATGGAGTACCCGAATTTGCTGGAACGGAAGTTAATCGACATTCCGGCAAACTCAAGGGCCTCTCGGGGTACCTGCAAAATCATCACGACACGATGGTCGGCGACAAAACCCAGCAAACTCCTTCCCTTCACTCGGGGTACAACAATATATCTTCTAGCCATGAAAAATAATACCAACTAGGATCGGTATGACCTTCGCTTTTCATTTTCTGTATGATCAATTAAATCTTCTGCAAGCTTATATGAAAAGGTTCAGCAACTCGAAATGTAACTCTTGCTTGGTGTTACAAATCATTTCATTTATATTTTAAATAACAGTAGGAATTATTTCATAATAGAATTGACCCCAAAACCAAATTCCTTTAATGCCATTTTCAAACTCTGAGTTGCCTCAGTTGCACTAAAACTAATTCAAATAATTTTTATAAAATTGCCAAAAAAATTTTGGGAGACCCTATAATTCCTATAAATCATTTTTGAACAAAGACCCATCCTACTATTTTGAATTTTTTGAGAGAAACACCCACTTTTCCATTCTGATCCATTTTAGTTTACAACAACAACCCTATTTCCCCTAGCTCCTAAAAATCTACAAAATTATCCCAACACAAGAACAGTACCTACACTCCTTTTTCCCAAACATCTCCTGATCACAAGTTGTAAATTTTCAATAGGCCACATGGATTTGTTGAATCAACATAAACCTTTCAAGTACCAAAAATGCAGCATTTTCTTGGCACGACCAAGCTACTTCACGGTAATTCATATTTTAGGAATTCTCACATTTCATAAATCGTCTTTTTAAAAAAAAAGTATCTATGGGGGCTGCAGCTGCATGTTATGTATCAATGTACCTTATATATATCACGAATCTAAACTAGACAAACACGAATCTAAACTGAACAATTAATAGGTTGCAAGAATATATAAAATTTGAACATTACACAATTCTGAACAGTACACTTCTCAAATTCATAGAAATTTGACAGAGAGAGAGAGGGAGACAGCAAGAATTCAGATTCAGAGAAGTGCAGCAGGAGGGAAGTGGAGAGGAGGAGCAGCAGCAGTTTTGAGGTTTCAGAGAAGAGCAGCGGCAAGACGTTGAGAGGAGGAGCAGCAGGAGTAAAGCAAGAGGGAGGAGCAGCAACAAGGTGAGGGCGAGCGCGGCCGTGGGCGGCAACGCAAGTGCGTGTGTGCGCGAGGGCGGCCGACTGCAGCGATAGCGCAGCACCGAGGCAACGCAGGAGCTTGATGACGGCGGCTACGGCAACGAACCCAACGAGGGAAGGGGGAAATCGGTTAAGGGCCTCACCGAGGTGCTCGACGATGATCTCGGGAGGTCGGGGGTGGTCGGGGCGGAGCGATGTGACGAGGTGAACGAGGGAGGACGAGGTTGGGGAAGGCGGAGATGGCGACGATACGGTGCAGCTCCGGTCAATTGAGAACCCGTAGATGAAGAAGCAGTTGACGGCGGTCCTCCTGGACGTCTCCGTGCGGCACGGGGTGACTGGTGGCGGCGCAGTGCGTCGGGGCGGCGGCGGAGCAGCAGGTCGAGGGCTCTGGGGATTGTGGATTGGGCTCGGGGAGGAGGCGGCGCTTGGGGGGAAAGGGATAGAGGGGGAAGGTTAGCAATGGCGCACCTCCGAGGGGTGCGCCATAAGTAACTTTTTTATTGATAACAATGGCGCACCCTCTCCTGGTGCGCCTTTAGTAATTTTTTTTATTTTTTTATTGATAAAAATTATTACACTATATAGAGGAGATGAGTAGAGGAGGGAGGGAGGGAGCATTTACATTTGTTGACGAGGCGGTGGTTGGCGTCGGATCGGAGATGCAGACCGTAGAAGGAGGAGGACGTCGGTCGTGGTCGATCGTGGTCGTGGGCCGGCGTCGTCGCGTCGCGTCGGCGTTCGTTGGCAGCCGTCGATGGACTGCGAGTAGCCCCGCCAAAGTCTCCACCTCCGAGCGCGGGAGGGGGCGGGGGGTTGTCGGTGGCGAGGGGGATCGAGATGAAGGGGGATCTGGCGCGGGGAGCCGCGAGGGGGATCTGGCGAGGGGGAATAGCGATCGAGATGGAGGGGGATCGAGATCGAGTGTCCTCATGAATATTCAATATTTTTTCATATTGAATATGAAAAAATATCATCAAATTTGAAAAAATATTCATGAATTCAAAAAGTGTCCATGAATTAAATTTAAAAATATTCATGAGTTCGAAAAATAAAAATGATAGTACTTTTGCAAAAAAAAATGATAGTAGTGGCGCACTGTGCTCTGGTGCACCATTAGTATTTTTGGAAAAATGAAAAAAAATGTTAGTAGTGGCGCGCCATGGGTGTGGTGCGCCATTAGTGTCTATCACACTAATGGCGCACCAACACATGGTGCGCCACTGCTATATAGGAGTGGCGCACCACATGTCTGGTGCGCCATTAGTGGCCATATCATCTATAGCCCTTTTCCTAGTAGTAACAGCAGGATGGTCCAAACACGACACTACGATCAGAGACCCTTCGACGAAACTGTGTGCGATGCCATAATCGCAAACCGTGATGTAAAAAACCGTCAGAAAAGGTGCAAAACGTTTGTGATGACAGATGCATCAAACACGGTTCAGAATTTAGTTGCATGTGCGATGCAGGGCATACGGTTCAACTCAATTAACTGTTTGGGATGAGGATGAACAAAAGAAACGGGCAGCCAGATAAAGGCGTGTGTTGTATACAGCATACGGTTCACTCGGACGAACTGTGTGTGATTAGGCAACACAATGGAAATGGTTCAACTCAACAAGATGTGTGTGATACGCGGCAAACATGTCCGTAATCAGAAATGTGTGCGAAGACCAATAATAACACAGACGATTGCTACAAATAAAACATGTGAATTGCTCTATCTATAGTAGAATAACATGTATCTATATATTCTGATCACAACCTGACTTGCCCCACTAGTAGTACGTTGAACTTCCCTGTGAACTATGTTGAACTTTCGCCAACATTGCCCAAATGGGGCTTGCCATATACCGTTGGAAAGCTATGGACACCAGTATCATGATCCAAGTTAAATTTTTGGCAAAACGTAAGCGGTTTAAGAGCAGTTTTGAAAACTGTTTTTTCTTCGCACAAAAAACGAAAATCGTATTTTCGATCGCATTTCTAAACCGTTTATCGGAATGAGGCATATAATATGGCGTTGGAAAGCTGCTGCAAAACCGCTCCTTCCACATGTTGAAATTTTTCTCTAATTCCCTGTGGTTAAAAAGTAATTTGAAAAACCGTAAAATTTCGTAAACCGAACAGCTGAGTTCGTTTTTTCGATGTCATTTCTAAACGGCTAATCCAATGGAGGCATATGATACGGCGTTGGAAATCTTATGAAAATGCGCTACCTTTTCATCTTGAAAGTTTTTTTCTAATTTTGAATGGTTTAAGAGTAATTTAAAAAATGGTCCAAGTCCTACCGAGTTCATATTTTCGAGCTAATTTTTTAACCGTTCGTCCGAATACAGCAAAAGATATGGCCAAAAACTTGAACAAATGCGAAACTTTTTGGTATGTATTGTTTGTCCTAATTCTTTACGGTTTTAAGTCAGTTTCGAAAATGGCCAAAAACGTATTTTCGCCGTAATTTCTACAAACTTTATCGGAATGGGGCAAATAATATACCGGTGAAAAGCTACGGAAAATGCGAAACTTTTTCATGTTGTTGGTTTTCTCTGATTCCTAGCCTTTTTCAAGTAATTTCGAAAACGGCGGGATCATTCGTTCTGCCTCTATCGCGAAATAGATTCTTCGAAAATGCACGGTGTAAAGAACCTGAACTTCTCAGCGCGTGAACCTGAACTTCACTCTGTTTTTCACGTGATTTTTTTGCTCATAGGTCTCCATCCACTGCTCGTAACTCTCCATCCACTCACCGGAATTGAGCAAGTGATATACCGGTGGAAAGCTGCTGTAAGCACTTAACTTTCCCGTGTTGATCGTTTTTTCATATTCGCGACAATTTTAAAAGTTTTTCATCTGAAATTCATCCACTGTAGTAATTGAACTTCCTGCTGTTTTCAGTTGAACTTCTGTGACGTATTTACGTTTGTAATTTTCTCATCCATCGTCAGTGTTACACAAATGATATTTTTTTATACAAATCTTTCTCACAATAATTTTTGTAACTTTTTCTCCGACGAAGTGCTTGAACTTATAACAACAAAACTTTTAGCCTTTGATTTTTCGTTCTTCTTTTCAATAAAAAATGCACACCGTGTAGTACATGAACTTTTGGCAGTTATCAACCTGGACCACTCTTGGTTACGTGAAAATATTTAAGTTTTTTTATGAATTTTTAATTTGATTTTTCTTAATCCTTTTTTATGAATTTTGAAGTGCTCTATTTTTAATTGTTGAACTTCTTCTTATTTTATTTTTGAACTTCTTGCTTTCATTCTTTAATAATGAGGAAAATCTGAGTTTTCTATAATCATCGAACTTCTCCATCTTTTTAATATTGACTTCCTGGTTTTATTTTCTTAATCCTTTTTCATGAAATTTTGAAGCATTATATTTTTAAAAGTTGTACTTCTTGTTTTTTATTTTTGAACTTCTTGTTTCCATTATTTAATAACGGGGAAAATCTAAGTTTTCTATAATCATCGAACTTCTCCATCTTTTTAATATGGACTTCTTGGTTTTATTTCTTAATCTTCTTTTTCCGAAATTTTGAAGCGCTCTATTTATTAAAAGTTGAACTTCTTGTTATTTAATTTTTGAACTTCTTGTTTCTATTCTTTAATAACGAGGAAAATCTGAGTTTTCTATAATGATCGAACTTCTCCATCTTTTTAATATGGACTTCCTGATTTTTTTCTTAATCCTTTTTGATGAAATTTTGAAGCGCTCTATTTTTAAAAGTTGAGCTTCTTATTTTTTATTTTTGAACTTCTTGTTTTCATTCTTTAATAATGAAGAAAATCTGAGTTTTCTATAATCATCGAACTTCCCACTGTTTTCACTTTGAACTTCTACCACGTATTTTTGTTCGTCATTTCTCACCCGTTCATCGGAGTTGCAGAAATGATATATAGTGCCGATTACCTCTCTCACAAGATGTTTTTGAACTTCCCCGTGCTGAGCACCTGAACTTCTAGCAGCGAAATTTTTATACTTTAATTTTTTATTCTATTTTCTCATATGAAAACACACACCATGCAACACGTGAACTTCTGGCCGTTTTCAATTTGAACTACTCTGTAAAAAATGATAGCATTGGAAATCATTTTTTTAACAAATCATGACTAGTTAAGAGCATATTTTGAACATGCTAAGACTTGTTTTGAATGATATACACAAAACATTCAAATTATATTATGGGAATAATACGCATGATATACCGTTGGAAAGATTATGTTTGAGAAGCAAAAATTTTCAAATTCTTCGCTATTTATGGGTAGTTTTCAAAATGCCAAAAAATAGCAGCAAATTTTTTTACCTTGTAAATCCTATGTTTTCATAAACTTCGGACTTCTCTCTTATTTTAATTTGAACTTCTTAGTTTGATTTCTAGAAAATAGAAAATTAATTTTTGTAAGTAAACATTGAACAACTTTTTTCATGAATTGAATTTTTAGAAACAAGAAGAATTTGAGATTTCTGCATACATCGAGTTGCTCCATTATTTTAGTAAAAAGGCAAGGTCCAAATATGGGCACATCCATTTTTACAAACCTTTTAAACTGCTCGAATCTTTTAATATTTGACCTTCTTGGCTTTGGAATAAACATATTTTTTTTAAACTTTTCGAACTGCTCCATTTTTAGTTTTTGAAATTCTTCGTTTATTCTATAGTAACGAGGAAAATTACAGATTTGTAATAAGCATTGAACCGCCCTATTATTTAAATTTGAACTTCAAGGTACTTTTTTAGAAATGGTTAAACTTACAAAACAAAATTATGTTTTCCACCTTTCTATGAACTTACTATGTTATATCTTATGCATTTTTTATTTTTTGTCTCGCGACATTTTTAGGCATTTTTTGCTGTCGTTGAAATGGCCTTTCATTGATGAATTTCTTCAGTATGTGGTACACCTGAACTTATGAGTTTCTGTAACATGAACTTCGCATGGTATTATAATTCAAGAAAATTACACGCAACAATACACATACACTTCGTGTGATACATGAATTTACACAAATACTAATGCACATATCCGAGAGAGCATTCTGATGTGAATCAATGAAGGTATGCATTAAAAAGAAACATACACACATATACAATACACACTTGACCTTCTGCAACACAATATCTCGACCTTCTCAAAAACGAATTTTGAAAGCCAAAATAAATCATGCATTATTACAAGTACAAGCACAACATTTTTCATATTAAAACAATAAAACCAAATTAGATGTTTTAGAAACATCACATTTTTGTACTTTTAACTACTCTTTTTAATTAATGAACATCCAGTTTTTAAGGTGAGTTCCTTTTTTCATATAGACTTAGTAGAGTGGCTTCTTTTTCTTTGATGTGCACTTGCTCTATTTTTGGGGGCTCAACTGCTGGCTGTTGTAATTGCCCAGCACGATATTGTATAATGTTCTATAGTTACTACAATTTTCAACTTGGAGTCACATTGAAATGCACAATCATAAAAAACGGCAGGACGTTTGATGCATTTATAGTAGTATAATGTACATCAGTCATGTAGTACAATGCATCAAACTTCAAGCTGGAGTCACATTGGACTGAACAATCTACATTTTGTGGCGACTTAAAATCAAAATTTATCTATTTCACAGTGACCATGTCGTCCCTGCCAAAGACATATTCTTTTTCAATTGAAGACCAAAACTCAAAAACAATGGAAGAACTAGAGAGGGGATGGAATGGTGAGTGGCACGCTGCTTTTTCCGGTCCAGCTGGGCGATCGGCGTCGTTATATGAGGCCCGAGAGAAGAGCTCTGGTATATGAGGAAGATGTATGAAGGCACTAGATTTCCTGCCGATGCACAGGTGACGACGGACCGAGTGCTCGCGACCTACCCAGGGCGCCACCGCGACCTGCCCAGGGCGGTGCCGCACCTCGTATGACGCTGGATCCAGGGAAGGGCGTGAAGGTGTGTGGCGGCGGCACGCGAGAATCAATGAATGATGCGAGAACACAAGAATAAATACTCCATTTTTGGAGATAAACTGGGAAGAAAACCAACTTGTGAAACTGAAACCAATGAACCAAAAACACCAGTTTTTTTACCTACATATACAGTTGAACTTCAGACATCAAAATCACTTATTGAACAATACAGAATTGGACAGGGGAAGGAATCGGCGATTGATCTGGATACAGTTTTAGGATAGTGGGAAAGAACCAAATTCACATATCAAAATCTTCGCCTTTTTCAATGTACAAGGCTCTCGTCTTTGTCCCTTCATGTTGTTAAGTAGACTGTCATCTCCCTTAATTAAGTTATTAATCAAAAAAATACCGCACCGATGCGAGAAGAGCCATGACGGGGGTCCTCAGATTCAGGTTGCCGGTCAGCATAGTTGTCGTCACAGCCGCCCATTGCCAAGACAAACGCACCGCAACGATGCCGTGGACCGTCGGGGCTGCAGCAATACATCACTGGACCTATAGCAGTTGTCTGATAAGTTCAGAGAAGTAAATTAGTAATCCGTCAGTGCCCAGCTTTGAAGATCAAACTAATAAAGAAAGTTCTTGCCTCAAATCATGCATCGTACACATATTCCACCACCGCTCCTTAAACAACTAGTTTCTCTTTGATGATTGAGTCACGTGCTTCATGAACGTGCGATAATTACAGTTTCTTCACGATATTATGCTCTAGTCCTTCAGATCATCTTCAAGGCAGACGAGCTCCCGGCCTCTGCTGTGCTGACACCCTTGTCTGCTGGCTTCTCCATGCTGGTCACTTAAGTGGACGACAGATTTAGCAGCTACAACATCAGTAGCAACTGAACTGCAGAGTGCAGAGGAGCCGAACGTTAGTATGAGATCCCAAACCTGGTCGCCGAGGAGAAGGTGACGAGCGTGATGGAGGACGCAGGCAGCAGGCGACCATGGCACCGGTCAGCGGCTGTGCGCAGGGACGCCGGCCTGAGACGGGTCAGCTCGTGGGTACAGTGTCGAAGCAACAGCAGGTGAGGATGACGAGGAAGGAGAGAAGGCTGTAGAGGAGGAATGGATGGGCCCTCAGGCCGCGGCCGTGGTCGATCTCGCCGGCCATGGCTCAATCTGCGTGCAGGGAGGCAGTGGTAACTGCAGCCACGCGGCAGCGCACGGGAGCTCCACTCGCCGGAGAGGTGCGTGGCTGGGGGTGATGCACGTCGCCGACACAGGGGACGTCAGAGCCGGGAGGAAGCAGGGATGGGGGAAGTTCAGGTGGAGGCGGGCGCGGAGGAAACTGGAGGGAGCCGCGCACGGGGGCTAGCAGTGGGAGGTAGAGGTGATGCAGGCGGAACCGCCCGAGACAATGGCGCGCGGCGGAAGGGAGAAGGTCATGGTGGCAAGTGGAGGAAGGTCGCGGTGGAAGGTCGAGGAAGGTCGCGCTATGGCAGGATCCCGGTGTCTTGCGACGTGGGTTGGTGGTTGTCGCGCAGCCGCAAGATCCCGACGAGCGGAGGTTGGTTGGTGGTGGTTGCGGTGGCGCCGCCAGATTGGGTCATGCTTGTGATCGGGAGAGAGGAAATGAGCTTGGCACCTTGGGTGCTGCCTCTGTATTGACTGCGTATATATAGGTTACAAGCCCATGCAAGGGCGTAGAATACAATGGGCGACGTGCGTCAGGGAGTGGGGATCGTGCGCTAGAGCACATCCCGTCTAGGCTACGTGGGAAGACCAGGAGTTTTCTGCTGACACCCCGCCGCAGCTGAAGCGTCCGGAGGGCGGATGCACAAGCTGGAATGAAACTCCTGAAACGCTGGCGTAGGCAGCCCCTTTGTCATGACATCCGCAAACTGCTGCGTCGTGGGAACGTGGAGGACACGCAGTTCACCGAGCGCAACCTTCTCGCGCACGAAGTGGATGTCCAGCTCGATGTGCTTCGTGCGGCGATGATGCACCAGATTAGCCGCCATGTAGACCAAGGAAATGTTGTCGCAGTAGACCACAGTTGCCTTGGACAGAGGTGCGTGGAGCTCGCCGAGAAGTTGGCGAAGCCAGCAGCATTCGGCGGCGGCGTTGGCGACGGCGCGGTACTCAGCCTCCGCACTGGATCGTGAGATAGTGGGCTGTCTTTTGGATGACCAGGAGATGAGGGAATCGCCGAGGAAGACAGCGTAGCCCGACGTCGATCGTCTCGTGTCCGGGCATCCGGCCCAATCCGCGTCGGAGTAGGCGACAAGGTCGAGGGAGCGCGAGCGGCTGATGTGCAAGCCATGCGTGGAGGAGCCGCGGACGTATCGCAGGATGCGCTTGACAAGCGCGAGGTGCTGCGCACGCGGGTCATGCATGGAGAGGCATGCTTGCTGCACGGCGTACGCCAGGTTGGGCCTGGTCATGGGGAGGTACTGCAGAGCGCCGACAATGCTGCGGTACTCTGATGGGTCGTCCACCGGTGCACCAGCGTCGCCGGAGAGCTTGCTGTGCTTGTCCACGGGCGTGCTAACTGGCTTGCACCCAGTCATGTTGGCGCGGTCCAAGAGCTCGTCGGCGTACTTGCTCTATGAGAGGAAGAAGCCGGTGCGACCACGCGTGACCTGGATGCCGACGAAGAAGTGTAGAGGGCCGAGGTCTTTCATCGAGAACTCCGCGAGTAGCTGGCGCTAAAGGCGGTGAAGTAGCTCGGATGTCGAGGCCGTGATGACGATGTCGTCCACGTACAGAAGAAGGTAGGCCACCTGCTCGCCGTGACGCAGAATGAACAAGAAGGGGTCTACCCGGGCCGCCACAAAGCCGATCGACCGGAGGAAGGCGGCGAAGCGGTCGAACCAGGCTCGTGGTGCCTGCCTCAGTCCATAGAGGGACCGGTCAAGCAGACAGACGTGGTCAGGCCAGCGAGCGTCGACGAAGCCTGCAGGTTGCTGGCAGTAGACGCGTTCGGTGAGGAAGCCCTGAAGAAACGCGTTGTTCACGTCCATCTGGTGGACGGGCCGGTCCCGTGCGGCGGCGATGGCGAGCATGGCGCGGATGGTGGCGGACTTGACCACCGGCGAGAATGTTTCGTCGAAGTCGACGCCGGGGCGCTGCGAGAAGCCGCGAACCACCCAGCGTGCTTTGTACCTCTCCAGCGAGCCGTCAGCTTTGAACTTGTGTCGAAAGAGCCACTTCCCGGAGACGATGTTGGCGCCATGCGGCCGGGGCACGAGTGACCACGTCTGGTTTGCCATCAAGGCCCTGTACTCATCCTGCATAGCAGTTAGCCAGTGGGGATCGTGCAGCACAGCGTGCACACTTTTGGGTAGGGGGGAGATGTCTGTGGTAGTGGTGGTAGCTAGGTTGGCGTATTTAGGGTTTGGGTGAAACTTGCCTAGCTTGCCACGGGTGACCATGGGGTGAGTGGGTGCAAGGCTGCGCGAGGGTGGACGAGCTGGTGGAGGGGGCGGGGAGGGGTCGGGCTCAGCTACGGTGGTGGAGGGAGCAGGCATGGGCGGGTCGGGTGATCGCGCGTCCAGGGTAGCAGATGGTGGAGCCGGGGTAGCCGGAGCACTGGGCGACGGCACTGGTGCGGCGAGATCAGCGACAGTTCGGGGATGCGGTCGCGTGGAGCGGGGTTGGCGCGGGAAGGAGTGGAGCTGGTCATCATCGTTGTCCGGAGAGCGAGCCGCGGGGGGAACACCGTCGGCGGCGAAGGGAAACATGCACTCGTCGAACACCACATGACGTGAAATGATAACGCGCCCAGTGCTGCGATTGAGACAGCAGTACCCTTTGTGTTCGGGTGAATACCCGAGGAACACGTAGGGGTGAGAGCGGGGCGCGAGTTTGTGTGCACTGGTGGAGGTAAGATTGGGGTAACACAAGCAGCCAAACACGCGAATGGCAGTGTATGTGGGCTGCACGCCGTAGAGAAGGAAGAATGGTGTGTGGTTATCACGTGAACGGCAAGGGCATCGGTTGAGAAGGAAAGTGGCAGTGTTCAGAGCCTCAACCCAGAATGTGTAGGGCATAGAAGCATACACGAGGAGGGAGCGCGTGATGTTCTTTAGTGTGCGAAGAATGCGCTCAGCCCGTCCATTCTGTGGCGAGGTGTAGGGGCATGACATGCGCAGTTGTATGCCCTCGGAGGAGAAGAATGTGCGTGCGGCATGATTGTCGAACTGACGGCCATTATCGGTTTGGATGGTGAGTAAGTTTAGGTTGAAGTGGCACCGAACGAACGCATGGAAGCTCCTAATGGTGGGGAGCACGGCAGATTTGTGGCGTAAGGGAAAAGTCCAGGCGAAGTGGTTGTAATCGTCAAGAAGTACAAGGTAATATTGATAACCGGATACACTGATTACAGGAGAAGTCCACACATCACAATGAACAAGTTGAAAAGGAAAGTAGGACACATGTTCAGAATCACTAAATGGGAGGCGAACATGCTTCCCTAACTGACAAGCTAGACACGAGGTCGACGGCGCGCCGTGGGCGGTGATGGACGAGGAGCGGAGCAGGTGGGCGAGTGAGTCGGCCCCTGGATGACCAAGCCGCTGATGCCACACATCGGCAGTGATGGCGAGGAGCGCGTGGTGCTGGGCTGGCTTGGCTATGGGGTACAGCTCGTCGCCAGAGTCGTTACATCGGAGTATCACCTGGCTCATCCTTCGATCGTTGACAGAACAACCAAAGTCGTCAAATTCGACGTTAATGGGGTATTCACGAGCAAGTTTCTTAACAGAGATAAGATTTTTGATGAGGTGAGGGGAAACAAGGACGTCGTTAAGGGTGAGAGAGGCTGCATTAGTGGGAATGGTGGCTTGGTCAGTGTGTGTAACTGCGAGCGTGGACCCATCGCCAACTAAAATGCCGGAAGAAGTATAGGGACGAGAGGTGGAGAGCATACCAGAGGAGGGGGCCATGTGCGTGGACGCGCCAGAGTCCAGGTACCACTCAGCGGACGGCGGCTGGTACTGCTGCACGTGCATGTTGTTGAGGGCGTGCACAAGCGCAGACTGATCCCAGGCAGGGTTGGCGGAGTTCGCGGCCGGGTCGGGCGCGACGCCGTATGGTGTCGTAGCGGGCGCGGCACCAGGATGCCACGGGGAAGAAGGGGCGCCGGTCGGGACATAGTAGGGGCGCGCCGTAGTGCGTAGCAGCACCGGCAAATGGAGCAGCCGCACCTGGGCGCGGGCCAAGGACACCGGCGCCTGGTGTATGGGGGCGCCAGGGCATGGGCCATGCGTGCAACATGCCTGTCCAGGGCGTGGTGCTGGTAGGGGGAGCCGGCGCGGGCCCGCGTGATGAAGGTGCCCCGCCGTGCTGTGATCCGCCGGAGGTGTCCACCGCCTTGCCTTTGCCGCGGTTGCGACCGCCGCCCCCGCCGGTGCCGTTGCGCCGGGCGGTGGTGCCGGTGTTGGGGCTCGGTGGTGAGGATGGGGATGGCGTACCGGAGGCGAGGGTGAAGTCCGCGGAACATGTTGAGGACCTGCTCGTGGTCCTGCACGACCTCGCCGAGGTCAGCGAGACGGTCGGCGCACTCCTTGAGGCGGCCGAAGTAGTCGATGATGGACGAGCCCCCCTGCTCGATGCACCGAAACTCCGTGGCGAGGAAGACGGCCTGGTGCTCGGCATTCTCCATGAACAACGAGATGATCGATGCCCATATCTCGGCGGCCGTGGCGTCGCGCTGGTGAACGAGGAAGAAGATCTCCGGGCTCACATGTGTGTACAGCCAGGAGAGGATGTGAGCGTTGTCTTGGACCCAAGCGGCGTCATCGGGACGCGCCGCGCCGGTGAGGTGAGCGACGACCGCATACTTCTGGAACATGACCTCGAAGAGGGTGCGCCACTGGGAGAAGTTGGGTGGATGGAGGGTGAGGGTGATGGGAACGTGTTGGTTGATGTAGATGCCGGCGAGAGGGGAGAAGTTGCTTGCCGCCGATGACGATGCGGCGGGATCGGGCAGAAAGAGCGGGCCGCCACGGGTGAGCGCAGAGGGCGTGCCCAGGCACGGCCGAGAGCGGGCCGGCGTCTCCAGGGAGGCGCCATGGCCAGGGAAGCCGGGACGGGGGGAGGTGGGGGAGGTGTGGGAGGCGGCGGAGGGGATGGGGCCGCCATTGGTGCGAGCTAGGGGATGGGGCAGCGGAAGATGAAGGTTACAGACGAAGGGTGGAACCGACCTCTGATACCATGTGATCGGGAGAGAGGAAATGAGCTTGGCACCTTGGGTGCTGCCTCTGTATTGACTGCGTATATATAGGTTACAAGCCCATGCAAGGGCGTAGAATACAATGGGCGACGTGCGCCAGGGAGTGGGGATCGTGCGCTAGAGCACGTCCCGTCTAGGCTACGTGGGAAGACCAGGAGTTTTCTGCTGACAATGCGCGTGGCCGAAAGCTGGGGTTGGAGTGGGGCGGCGCGATGGCCAGATCCGTGGGTGGGGGCGCTGCGACTACCGGATCCGGGGGGGTGGCGCGGTGGCCGGAAGCGGCGGTGGGGCGGTGCACGGTGTGCTCTTGGTGGCTGGTGAATCGGGGCAGACGAGGAAACCATGGGAGGTTGGGGAGGAATGGGTGGGCTCCGGTTCGGTCGGGCTTTTGGATCTGACGGACATTTTCATCAGGCCTGACCGTGATCCAAATAACTATTCTAATACCAGGATTAGAATAGTGCTACTATATATATATATATATATATATATATATATATATATATATATATATATATATATATATATATATATATATATTTATATATAGACACACACACACACACATACTAGCAAAAGGGCCGGTGCGTTGCAACGGGATAAAAGAATACCACACGCTCTTAGTTTGCAAAAAATGGTCTATAATCGCAGTATTTGCAGCTACAGGCCAAACAAAAATGGTCTTTGCCAACAAAAGCGCAAGTTCAAGATTCTACATATCTTCTATTTAAACACGGCTTGCATGTAGATTTAATACGTACAAAGAAACGGGCAAGTGATCTTCAATTTCGTCTCCAATCCTGATTTTGCTGAGATGTTCATCCAGAATCCAGATCAGTACCGATATGAAAGAAAGACGGATAATGCACTATTGATTAAGATTGCACCCTAGATAATATCTTTTAAATGGTTAACAGGTAAAATAACATCATATTCAGATTATATATTTTTTTCTAATCAAATTCCATATATAACATGTTAAATTTGGAGTTACGGTTTAGAAGATATGAGTATTTTAGAAAACATTTAATATGTACTACGGGTTTAATGTTAGAAACATCAGGGGTTTTCTATAAAATAGTATGACGGACTAAGAATACCTATTTCTTTTATTAGTAGGTATATATATATATATATATATATATATATATATATATATATATATATATATATATATATATATATATATATATATATATATATATATATATATATATATATAAACTGAAATAAACATTCAATTACATAAGTGACTATACAGATCATTCGCACACACCTCAATAAACAATTGCATGTATTCTAAAGTAGGAGAAACGATCGTCTAGTCATCTACTTCTTGTGACGCTCCTGCCACTGCTATGTGGCTCGATCCCTCGTCTGGGTCAGGAAGAAGATAGTTCCTCATGTCAACGATCCACCTGTACATCTCGTAGCTTGTGTATGCGTCCATGGCTGCGTACTTGACATGTTGTTCATCTCGTCTCTCATGCCACACACTATGCCAGGTGTTATTGTCCTTATTGCTCTCTTCTTCATCTTCACGTGGTAGGGGTCGATGATGGCCAAGGCGAGGGCAACCAAGGAGTTCTGTTTGTTTTTGTCGCTACCCCAGACCTTTTAGTGGTGCTAGATGTTGACAAGATTCGGGCATTTCAAGTCCGAAACCTTGAGCGCTTTTAGATCGTTGGTGGTGTCCACCGTAGCGAAACTGTAGCCGGAGCTGTTGATAAACCTAAAGAAACGCTCGCAAGGCCTTGTGGCAAGGTGGTAGTGGTAGACGAGAACGTCATGTCGCATGCACGACTGGGCGACGACAACCTACTGAACGTGCCCGGCATGACCGATGGTGTACTCGAGGTCGAAGCCGACCACTCGGTACTTGTCCTCAGCAAGGAACTGCTCCATAGTTTGGACGGAGCTCTCCATCGAGACCGGATCGTTCGTGTACACCACCGAGAGGGCATCCCCCTCACGTGGGTGTTCAGTTCATCTGACTATAGATGTGGTGGAACTGTACAACGTACTTAAAATTAGCTAGTATATATAGTTCAACTAGCTATTTCAGTACGTGGTTGGCAACAATTGGGGAAAAGTTTGGTCGGTTCAGCTGTAGAGTTGAACTGTTTGTATAAATTAAGAACGACTGCTTAATCTATGAATGAAATCTATGCTTAATTACTGAATTTTAGTTTGTAAAAAATAGATACTGCTAGTGATTTTTAGCTTCATATTCTGACAAATCGCGGTGTTACAAGGATTGACAAATCTTACCAAATTGTCTGTACATGGTTGCACACGGGTCATCCAAAAAAACTGTTTGCGTTGAAGGTATGCACAAATCTTGCGCCGCTCTCACTTTGCATAGGGATGTTCTATCTAAAACATTTGCGATCAAGAGCTGCAGAAATCTTGCTCGGCACATTTTCTCTTGGCTTCCTGGGGACGCTGTCGGTTTGCATACGGGTGTTCTAACTAAAACATTTGCGATGAGTGTTTTATATTTTAAGACCGAATTAAACTGCGGCTTGGGCGCCATTAATGGAGAGGATGCGAGCAAGGCGGGCGGCCATGGAAGTCAAAGGGCTTGTTTCCCAGTGAGCCTGCGTAGCGTACAGCTCGCATGCTTCCCGGTGAGCCTGCGCATTCGAGGACAGCTTGCACGCCTCTCGGTCAGCCTGCGCACCGGATGGCGCTCGCACGCCTCCCGTTCAGTCAAGGTCAAGCATCTGTCCGCACGGCACCTCCTACAGCCATTAAAACCAAGACACGTGGCGTCACGTGAATGGTTAACAGAACGCACGCGGTTTGAATTATACAAACGTTTGAGATATTAAAGTGGCAGCTGTTTTTTCAAAATGCCTTTGTTGGCTGTCATTATTCCCGACGGTTTCTGGGTCGTGTGGGAAGGACCCCCTATCACCCACACTCACTTGGCGACGGTTTCAAATGCCGTCGTGAAAAGGGGTTAAAAACTGTTTGTATAGGACCGACGCGTACCAGTGTCTCGTAAGCTTCCTCACCACCCCTAGGATGTCGATTTAATAAGAGACCATGGTGGCAGCAATCAGGTTCTGTCCTGGCAAAGCAAAGTCCATGACCCCCTCCATTTCTCAGGAACAAAGATGGATTAGCTTCTATGCCATCGTACACGCTCAAGCTCCTCCTTTAATCGCTCAAGTCTCTCCCACTATGCAATGGGATTGGCAAGATATCACGCCTTGTTCCAGTGTTGTACTTGAACCCTATCACCAACACCTCTCGTGTTGGGCAGCTAGCGTATCTCGCCCGCTCTGTCGAGGGGTATCAAATCACACATGTTTGTCGTTTTCCCTTGGGAGAGGGGGTGAGCACCAGACCAGCCTCGTCACAGGGTTGGGGGTTTGCTTCCTTCCTTTTGTCATTTCTTCACAAATGGTCATCTCAAGTGGCGAGGTCCAAGAAGAAGAAGAAGAAGAAGAAGAAGAAGAAGAAGAAGAAGAAGAAGAAGAAGAAGAAGAAGAAGAAGAAGAGGAAGAAGAGGAGGAAGAAGAGGAAGAAGAAGAGGAAGAAGAAGAAGAAGAAGAAGAAGAGGAGGAGGAAGAAGAGGAGGAAGAGGAGGAAGAAGAGGAAGAAGAGGAAGAAGAAGAAGAAGAAGAAGAAGAAGAAGAAGAAGAGGACGAAGAAGAGGACGAAGAAGAAGAAGACGAAGAAGAAGAAGAAGAAGAAGAAGAAGAAGAAGAAGAAGAAGAAGAAGAAGAAGAGGACGAAGAAGAGGAGGAAGAAGAGGAGGAAGAAGAAGAAGAAGAAGAAGAAGAAGAAGAAGAAGAAGAAGAAGAAGAAGAAGAAGAAGAAGAAGAATGAAACCGGCTCGAGGATCGCCGACGGGGTGCGTCGGTGCCGACGGAACCGGATCAAGGATCGCCGCCAAAACTAGGGTCGAGGGTCGGGAACGAGGGTCGAGGATCACCAGTCGCCAGGGGGTCGAGGGTCAGGGCAGAGGGTTGAGGATCGCCGGTCACCGAGGGGTCGAGGGTCGGGGTAGAGGGTTGAGGATCGCCGGTCGCCGTTGCCCAGGCCAAGAATCCCCCAGTCCGAGTGCTGACCCGTCGACCGTGTGTCGCTATACCTTCGGCGCCCGAGGACGAGCGGGTTAGGGCGTTCCTTGGCCTCCCGCAGCAACAGTTCTCGGAGCCGATGGCAGTCGAACACCTTGGCGAATTTGTCTTGCAGCCTCTACGATGAGGATTAAAAGCCAAGTGTTGAAACTTGAAACACCCAAACTGACTCTTGACAAAAAATCAAAGCGTAGAAAGAGAAACCAAAGATGAAACAATACGTAGTGAGAGGTTATGCAACTAGGATGATATCCTGTAACAACTTTTTTAATGAATTTGAGAGGATGATGGTGAAGAACTCGAAAGCCATTGGTGTCTTGCGGTCGTTTCCATACATTCTGCTACACCACAACAACCCTTCTTCTTACCACCATTGGTGTCTTGTGGTCATAAGAAGGGTTGTTGTGGTGTAGCAGAATGTATGGAAATGACCACAAGACCCAATGGCTTTCGAGTTCTTCGCCATCATTCTTTCCAATTCATTAAAAAGCTGTTACAAAAAATCATCCTAGTTGCACAACCTCTCACTACGTACCATTTCGTCTTCCGTTTCTCTTTCTACGCCCTGATTTTTTGTCATGAGTTAGTTTGGTTGTTTGAAGTTTCAAAACTTGGCTTTTAATCCTCATCCCAGTGGCTGCCGGACAAATTCGCCAAGGTGTTCGACCGCCATCAGCCCCGAGAACTGTTGTTGCGGGAGGCTGGGCGTCGGTGTCGCTTGTGGGTCGTGGATGTAGTGTTTGATGCCGAGGATCAAGGAATGAGCAATGCGAATTGTTTTTTTACAACTTGGCGGTGGCATCCTGTTGTAAATATTTAGTTAGGTTGATGGCAAAAACAATAATGCTATGTTACTCATCTTTTTACAACTTGGCGGTGGCATCCTATTATTCATGTCGGTATATTAGCCGAATCATGGAGGAGGAGAGGGCACGGAATGACATGCAGAACCGGGCCATTTACGAGCTCCTCGTGGCAAGTTTCTTATTCATAGTAGTCAAATCATGCACTTAATGTTTGTTTCATTACTAACTAGTATGACTGACTCGTCAAACCAAATGTGCAGAATCTGCGCGAGAAGACCGGTCAAACCCCTCCGCCGATGCCAGCCATTGCTCCGGGGACCACATTGAGTTTCACTTGAATGGTCATTAGTTACTAGCCTTTACATTTGAGTGTCATCATGCTAACTTAGACATTGCAAATGATCTTTGGTGCAGCGTAACTCCAGACAAGCATCGCACGATCCTTCTCCAGGTGGTACCGGCACGAGCAACCCCGGGGCTTGACCTCCATGATGAGGGTAAGTTTTCTTTAGTGTTTTTCTTAACAAATGCATACTTAGCTTCGTACATGCTTGATAGCCCTATTATGCCACATACTTAGCTTATTTTCCCCAAAAAAGACATACTTAGCTAATTATCCTCTAAAATGATATAATTAGCTTATTTAGTTCATTTATGACATAATTAGCTTATTCATTTCAAAAATGGCATAATAACCTTGGTTCTCTCATAAATGTCAAATACTTAGCTTATTTTCCTCCAAAATGGCATAATTACCTAAGTTAGCTCTAAAATGACCTATACTTACCTAAGTTAGCTAAAAATGGCATAATTACTTAGATTAGCACAAAAAGACCTATACTTACCTTATTTTCCTCCAAATTGACATAATAAGCTTAGTTAGCTAAAAATGGCATAATTACCTAAGTTAGCTCTAAAATGACACAAATAAGGAATAATAAGAAGAAAAACAAGAAAGAGGAGAAAAAGAAAGAATAGAAGAAGAAAGAGAAGAAAAAGAAAGAATAAAAGGAGAAGAATGAGAAGGAGAAGGAAAAGGATAAAAAGATAGAAGAGAAGAAGAAAGATGAGAAAAGAAGAAGAAGAAAATATCTTCTTATTCTTCCTTTTTCTCTTCTTTCTTTTTCTCTATCTTGTCTCCTCCTCCTTCTTCTTCTTCTTCTTCTTCATTTATGAAATAATTAGCTTATTCATTACAAAAATGGCATAATAACCTTGGTTAGCTCATAAATGTCATATACTTAGCTTATTTTCCTCCAAAATAGCATAATTAGCTAAGTTAGCACTAAAATGACCTATACTTACCTAAGTTAGCTAAAAATGGCATAATTACTTAGGTTAGCACAAAAATGAGCCATACTTATGATAACCCAGAAGTATAGGGGATCACAACAATTTTCAAGGGTAGAGTATTGAACCCAAATTTATCGATTCGACACAAGGGGAGCCAAAGAATATTCTCGAGTATTAGCAGCTGAGTTGTCAATTTAACCACACCTGAAAGACTTAATATCTGCAACAAAGTATTTAGTAGAAAATTAGTATGGAAGTAACGATATCAGTGGCAAAGTAACAATGATAGCAATCATAACAGTAGCAACGGAAAAGTAACGATGCAAAGATCAATACGAAACAAGCTCGTAGACAATGGATCAATGAAGGATAATTATGTCAAATGGCATTCATCATGCAACAGTTATAACATAGGGTGACACATAACGAGCTCTAATTCATCAATATAATGTAGGCATGTATTCCGAATATAGTCATACATGCTTATGGAAAAGAACTTGCATGCCATCTTTTGTCCTACCCTCCCGTGGCAGCGGGGTCCTATTGGAAACGAAGGGATATTAAGGCCTCCTTTTCATAGAGAACCGGACCAAAGCATTAACACTTACTGAATACATGAACTCCTCAAACTACGGTCGTCACCGGGAAGTGTCCCGACTATTGTCACTCCGGGGTTGCCGGATCATAACACGTAGTAGGTGACTATAACTTGCAAGATAGGATCAAGAACACAAATATATTCATGAAAAAATAATGGGTTCAGATCTGAAATCATGGCACTCGGGCCCTAGTGACAAGCATTAAGCATAGCAAAGTCATAGCAACATAAATCTTAGAACATAGTGGATACTAGGGATCAAATCCTAACAAAACTAACTCGATTACATGGTAAATCTCATCCAACCCATCACCGTCCAGCAAGACTATGATGGGATTACTCATGCACGGGGGTGAGCATCATGAAATTGGTGATGGAGGATGGTTGATGAGGATGATGGCGACGATTTCCCCTCTCCGGAGCCCCGAACGGACTCCAGATCTGCCCTCCAGATGAAGAACAGGAGGTGGCGGCGGCTCCGTATCATAAAATGCGATGAATCCTTCTCTCTGATTTTTTTTCTCCCCGAACGTGAATATATGGAGTTGGAGTTGAGGTCGGTGGAGCTTCGTGGGACCTACAAGAGAGGGGCGCGCCCTAGGGGGCGCCCTTCACCCTTGTGGATGGCCGGTGGGTCCCCTTGTGTTGATTATTTCGCCAATATTTTTATATATTCCAAAAATATTCTCCGTGGATTTTCAGGTCATTCCAAGAACTTTTATTTCTGCACAAAAATAACACCATGGCAATTCTGCTAAAAACAGCATCAGTCCAGGTTAGTTCCATTCAAATCATGCAAGTTAGAGTCTAAAACAAGGGCAAAAGAGTTCGGAAAGGTAGATACGATGGAGATGTATCAACTCCCAAGCTTAACCCGTTGCTTGTCCTCAAGCAATTTAGTTGACAAACTGAAAGTGATAAAGAAAAACTTGTACAAACTATGTTTGATCTTGTTGTTGCAAATATGTAAAGCCAGCATTCAAGTTTTCAGCAAAGATTATGAACTAACCATATTCACAATAACATTTAGGTCTCACGTTTACTCATATAAATGGCGTAATCAACTAGCGAGTAATAATAATAAATCTCAGATGACAACACTTTTTCAAAACAATCATGATACTCCCTCCATTCCATAATGTAGTACCTATAGATTTTTCTAAAAGTCAAACTTTGTCAACTTTGACCAAGTGTATAGAGAAAACTCTCTACACCTACAATATCAAACATGTATATTCCGAAAATATAACTTATGATGTATCCAATGATGTGCATTTGGTATTCTAGATGTGCCTACTTTTCTCCATAAATATGGTCAAAGTTTGTAATGTTTGACTTTTTAAAAAATTTATAGACATTGTGGAACGGAGGGAGTATGATATAACAAGATGGTATCTCGCTAGCCCTTTCTGAGACCGCAAACCATAAATGCAGAGCACCCCTGAAGATTAAGGACTGACTAGACATTGTAATTCATGGCAAAAGAGATCCAGTCACAGTCATACTCAATAAAAATTAATAACAATGCATACAAGTGACAGTGGTGCTCTCTAAATGGCAGTTTTTATAAGAGGATGATGACTCAGCAATAAAAGTAAATAGATAGGCCATTCACAGAGGGAAGCAGGGATTTGCAAAGGTGCCAGAGCTCGAGTTTTTGAAATAGAGATAAATAATATTTTGAGCGGTATGCTTTCATTGTCAACATAACAACCAAGAGATCTCGGTATCTTCCATACTAGATGCATTATAGGCGATTCCCAAATAGAATGGTAAATTTTATACTCCCCCACCACCAACAAGCACATTCCACGGCTGGTCCGAAACAATGGGTACCCTCCAACTAACAACAGTCCTAGGCAAGTTTTGTTTGTAATTATATTTTCATTTGATTTGAGCATGAGACTGGCACTACTGGAATCTGCTACTTTGCCATCTGCCAGCTCTTTGCCGTCTGCTAGCTGATGGCAAAGAGGCTCTTTGCCGTCTGCCTCGGGATAGCGGACGGCAAAAAGCTGGCAGATGGCAAAGAGACTGTTTGCCATCAGCTGGCTCTTTGCCGTCCGCCGGCTGACGACAAAGAGGGAAAAGGCAGACGGCAAAGAGCCTAGTGGGCCCCATGGGGCACGGTGTGGCTAGGTCAACTTATTTGCCGTATGCCAGCAGACGGCAAAGATGTTAACTTTTTTGCCATCTGCTAGCGGACGGCAATGTCCAACATTTGCCGTCTGCTAGCGGACGGCAAAGATCAAATAGCAGACGGCAAAGCCGGGGCGGACGGCAAAAAAAAGCACAACACCTGGATCAATCATGCGGATCGATGACATGGCATCCCCACCCACACCCCATCGGACGCACACCCACGCACGCACCCACGACGCACACCCACGCACGCACCCACCACGTCCCACCTCACCCCACCACGTCTCTCTCTCTCTCTCTCTCTCTGTCCCTTATCCCCACCTCACCCCAGCACATCTCTCTCTCCTTTCTCTCCCTCTCGATCCAAATCGGCACACCGGCCGACCGGCGCCCGCCACCGCCTTGACCCCCGGCCTTGCCGGCCAACACCTCGTCTGCCGGATCCAGCCTCGCAGGCCACCACCTCTTCCGCCGGCCGCGTCCACTTCCCCCTTCACCGCCGGCCCTGGCCACTTCACCCGTCGCCCCCGCCGGCCTCCATCGGCCCGCCGGCGCCCTCCACCACCTTCTTGGCCGCCATCTGCCTGCCGGCCTCGACCTCACTGGCCGCCTTCTCGTCCGCCGGCCCCGGCCCCGTCGCCCGTCGCCCCCGCGTGCCTCCGCATCTCGTCGCTCGTCGACCGCGGCGGCCTCCGTGCCCCCTCTCCCCTGCCGGCCTCCATTGGCCCCGGCTCCGTCGGCCCTGGCTCCGTCAGCCCCGCCGGCCTCCGCCGGCCTCGAACCTCGGCCCCGGCCTCGAGGAGAAGTGAGAGGGCGCGACTGCTTGGCGACCACGGGCACAGAGGAGTCCGTTCGTTCTTGGAACAAAGTGTGGATGGATAATGTCGTGTTCGTACTGTGAAATTTGTCCGTTCGTGGATGATGTATTCTTGGAACAAAGTGTGGATGATGTATTCTGTGTAAATATTGTAATTTTGTATTGTGAAATTTCTCCATTCGTCTTTGATTCTTGGAACAAAGTGTGGATGGATAATGTTGTGTTTATTTATAGCCTCTGCACTCGGACTGTTTATTTATTTTAATAAACAGACAAACTTCTTTGCCGTCTGTGATTGTAGGAGGCTGATGGCAAAGCCTCCCGTTAGCGGCTAACGGAGCTAACCCTATCCAGTTGCTTTGCCGTCTGCTGCTGATGGCAAAGGTCCCTTTGCCGTCAGCCGCCGAAAGCAGACGGCAAAGTAGCTCTTTACCGTAGCCTACTTTGCCGGAGCCTTTTGCCGTCCGCGGCTGACGGCAAAGGCCTTTGCCGTCCGCCGTTCATGCCTTTGCCGTCCGCCGTGGCAGATGGCAAAATAGCTGATTCCTGTAGTGTGGGCATCCCAGTTACCAGCCATTCTCTCATGAATGATGAGCGGAGTCCACTCATCGTGAGAATAACCAACCTAGCATGGAAGATACTGAGCCCCCAGTCGCTACATGAGCGATTCGCGCATACAAAACAAATTATCATTAAAAGGTTTAGAGTTTGCCACATGCAAATTTACTTGGAACGGCAGGTAAATACCACATATAGGTAGGTATGCTGGAATCATATGGAACAAACTTTGGGTTTATGGAAGTGGATGCACAAGTAGTATTCCTGCTTAGTACAAGTGAAGGCTAGAAAAAGACTGGGGAGCGACCAACTAGAGAGCGACAACAGTTATGAACATGCATTGAGAGTAACCAACATTGAGTGCAAGCATGAGTAGGATGTAAATCACCATGAACATAAATATCGTGGAGGCTATGTTGATTTTGTTTCAACTAGATGTGTAAACATGTGCCAAGTCAAGCCACTCGGATCAGTCAAAGGAGGATACGATCCTATCATATACTACATCACAATCATTTAAACGCATGTTGGTACACAAGGTAAACCATTATAAACTCCTAGCTAATTAAGCATGGCATGAATAACTATAATCTCTAATTGTCATTGCAAACATGTTTCATTCATAATAGGCTGAATCAGAATGACGAAGTAATCATATTTACAAAAACAAGATAGTTTGAGTTCATACCAGCTTTTCCTCATCTCAATCATTTCATCATATATCGTCATTATTGCCTTTCACTTGCACGACCGAACGGTGTGGATAATAATAATAGTGCACGTGCATTGGACTAATCTGGAATCTGCAAACATTTATTTCAAAGGAGAATACAAGGTAATATGGGCTCTCTGTTAGATCAACAATAATGCATATGAGAGCCACTCCACATTTTCATCGTGGTCTTCTCCTCTTGACCCCAAAAGAAAAGAAAAGAATTTCAAAGAAACACACAGAAATGTTTTTGGAGTTTTTGTTTTTCTGAAGAAGGTAAAACTAGAATGAGAAAAACTATTTACACGGGAAAACTCCCAGCAAGCAAAAGAAGAACGGGAAATATTTTTGGCTTTTCTTCTAATACTACAACTAAATAAACATGGAAAGAAAACTAAAAAGAAGCTACAACTATTTTTTTTGGATTTTATTCTAAAGATTTTTCAAACACACAAGAAGAAAGCGAGAAAAAGAAATAAAGTAACATGGATATACAATGAAAAAGTATAAACACCGACAACTAGAATGAATGTGTGAACATGAATGTAATGTCGTTGAGAAATACGTACTCCCCCAAGCTTAGGCTTTTTGTCCTAAGTTGGTCTAGGGACATGACTGGCCCGGATTGTATCCGAAATCATAGTTGGGGTTGTACTGTGCTGCTGCTGCTGCTACTGCTTGGCGAGCTGCTTCTTGGAGGCAAGTGGCCTCTGTTGTTCTCTCATACTCGTTCACCTCCGCTCTAGTTATAAAATATCTCCCATTTACCTGAAAGTTAAAGAAGGCAGGAGCAGGAAGGGTAATATGGACAACATGCCGCCCGTCAAAGATTAGTCGGTACTGGAGGGACTGTTCGTTCCTCTCAAGAAACTGGTAGCGTACCATAGCATTATAATCTAGAAAAGCAGGTGGAAACTCAATGTCATTCCCTATTATGGGTACACCAAGATAATTAGCTAAACGAGTTGCATTAATTCCACCAAATAAATCTCCATCTTTAGCATTAAGATGTAACCTCCTCGCAATAATGGCCCCCAAGTTATATCGTTTATCAGCTAACACCGCACACTCGAGGACACTAAGATCTGGAACACAAAGATGGCAATGCTCATGCTTACCATTAATGCATCTACCTATGAAGAGAGTAAAATAATGTATGGCAGGAAAGTGAATGCTCCCTATGGTAGCTTGTGTGATATTTCTAATTTCTCCCATAGTGATGCTAGCAAGGAAATCATTGTATCCAGATTTGTGAGGCTCACTAAGAAGGCCCCACTATGGGATTTTGCAAGCAGTATTAAAATCCTCAAGGTCCATGGTATATGATTCATCATAAAGATCAAATAAAACAGTATGGGTATTACGCTTAGATGAAAATTCAAACCTCCACAAAAAGAAATCGGCGAGGTAATAGTATTGTCGGCACTTTTCTGACACGGAGTCATCAAGGTCGGCATTTTGTACGTATGCATCAAACTCATCCTTGAAACCTGCGTGAACCATGAATTCATCTGACGGCCATTCAAAGGCCGCACTTGAGCTTCCCTTGGTGGCTCAAGGTCGGGTTCACGTATCATGAGCCTCGGTGCTTGCTTCCTTGAAGAACCTCTTTGGTACATTTTCCTAGACATTTTTCTTCCTCTGGTTTTTTTTTTTTGAATTTTTTAGTGACTCAAAATAAAAGTGAACCAAACTCAACAAAATTAATAACAACTACTTCTACAAGCGTCTAGAAGCTAAATCATGCATCAAAATTACTTTGGACCATATAAGTTTGACATGCAAGCTCAAGAACAAGGTCACCACAACAGCAAAAATTTGCAATAAATATAGCACTAGAACAAAAACTAATTGGACCATTGGAGGAGTCACATACCAAAGAAATATCCCCCAAAGCAGTTTTCCAAATGGAGCTATGTACAAGGAGATCGAAAATGGCAACAAGATGAGCAAGAACACGGGTTTGAGCTACGAGATGATATTTTTGTGGAGGAAGACGAAGTGGATGGGTGCTGGAATAAGTGGAGGGGACCCATGTGGGACCCACAAGACAGGGGGCGCGCCCAGGGGGTAGGGCGCGCCCTCCACTCTTGTGGCCCACTGGTGAAGCCCCCTGATGTGTGTTCAGTGTCGAAAATTCTCAAATATTCTATAAAAAATCATACTAAATTTTCAGGGCATTTGGAGAACTTTTATTTTCAGGGCATTTTTTATTGCACAGATAATTCAGAAAATAGACGGATAATACTATTTTTTTCTTTATTTATTCTAAATAACAGAAAGTAAAAAGTGGGTACAGAAGGTTGTGCTTTCTAAATTCATCCATCTCATGTTCATCAAAAGGAATCTATTAACATGATTGCTCAAGTCTTATTACGAACTTCTCCCGAATGAAATGAAACCGGAGAATTTTCAAATACACTAGGTTACCTCAACTGGGATATGCATATCCCCAACAATAAGAATATCATATTTCTTTTTGACAGTAGGAAGAGGGAATTCAAAACCTCCAATCACTACTAGGGAAAACCTTATATACAGAATCTTAGCAGCAGCGTGGTTTAAAAACAGACGCTACTGCTAATTAGCAGTAGCGAGCTTCAGTAAACAGCGCTACTAATATCTCAGTAGCAGTAGCGCTCTAGGTGAAACGAGCGCTACTACTATAATTGCCACGCTGTTGCCTCCAGGCTAGATATAGTAGTAGCGCCCTTCCCAGGGACGCGCTACTGCTAAAGTACTTCGTAGCAGCATTTTTCTTCAAAACTCGTTGCTGCTAAGTATCACCGCAACTAATTAAGTTTAGTCCCATACTGGTAAGCGAACAAGGTGTTTACCACCTTAAATATGTTACTTCTCAATCTATCTCGAGCACTTGGTCTTCATTGAACTATATGTGTAGGATTTGTGGCTGCAATATGAATCCTCGCATGTACCTATACAGGTACAGTGAGGATTCATGTTGACTTTTTAGATTCTACACAAAAAGATCAATGATGACCAATGTATATTTTTGATGTTTTTACATTGCTTAGACTTATAGCGTTTTTTCAGGACAAAGCGTTACTGATATTGGGATAAACAAAAGAAATAACTGCTTCCATTAGTAGTAGCGTTTTTCTCTAAAACGCGCTATAGATTAGTTAGCTATAGCGCATTTCCTTAAGAGCGCTACTGGTAGTTCGACTTAACCACCCCCGGCTCAAAATTTCGCTAAGTCCTCCTTTCCCCCCCCCCCCCCTGTTCCCCTACTCCTCTGTCGCCGCCGCCCGAGCCCGAGCCTGCCCTCACCGCCGCCGCCCGAGCCCATCCTCAACCTCACCGCCGCCGCCTGCCGCCGCTCTCGACCACACCGTCGCCGCCCTCGACCTCACCGCCACCGCCCGAGCCCGCCCAGGACCGCCGCCTCCCGATCCCGATCCCGCCCTCGCCGCCCTACCTCCGTCGCTGAGCACCTCCCCGCCACCGTCTCTCCCCTCTCTGTAAGCCCCCCACCCCTCTTTTTTTGCAGGGAATTTAGAGCTTTTATTCAAACGAAAGCGTTCTCTGAACAGTCAGCAATAAGGCTGCTGATCAGGAAGCTGGGAGTCTCCGTAAGCCAGCTTTCGGTGCCAGTCACCGTGCAAGCACGCTTTGCACAAAGATGAGCTGGACCATTGGTTGATCTACTTACATGTTGGATTACAAATGAATGAAAACTATCAGAAAGCTCTTCAATTTCTAAGATAACTGGTGCCACAACTGATCGACTGCTGCGGCGAGTGCCCTTTTTTAGCAAAGGTCATGCCGGATTTTTCCATGAATTCTGGCATGACTTGTGCTAGAATATGTGGGAAATATCGAGTGGCCTGGATTTTCTTGAAAAATAATGATCTAATTTAGGTTTTTTAGTACATACATTTAATTGTAAAAGTTTAATCTTTGAATTATGAACGTAGGAAATGTCGTACTCGGACGACGACAGTCTCCCGGGGGAGTGCAGCTGGTGCCATGACGATCGAGGTATGTGCGACAGGTTCGTTGAGCTGGACGAAGATCGGCGCTTCAGCATTAAGCTCAAGGAGACCTTCGATGTTGAAACGGTACGCAACAATGACAAGTGTTTTTTCTTTTTCTTAATTAAGCATGACTTCAACTATTTCAACGTCTAATTTTCATCTTTTATAATTCGACTAGCTTATCCCATGCCATGCAAGACACTATGTCTTGGAGAGGATGGGTTTTGAAGACCATGAAAATTTTCAAACAAAGAAAATACATCTAAGGACCCATCATGATATCGATTTTAAAGTAAATCTGTACAATTCTCAGAGCGTAACCCATTTTGGTTGCCAAAATTGGGAAGCACTTTGCAAAATGTATGGTTTTTATGAGGATATAATTGTCACCATGGATCTTGGTCATCCTAACATCGAGCAAGACAATATGGACATTTGGGTCCTTGTTGATACGCTTCCGATTCTACCGCAATGTGAGTTTCTCAAACATAGTTATTAACTGATTTATATTGTTTATTTCAAAATAGTTGACAGCTTATTTCCATTGACAACTTATTTTGAATCTTCAAAGAATGTGCAGAAGATGGTAGACAAAACTCACTACACTGATGGCTCCGAATTAACTTATCAGGAGAAAAGTCATCTGATTGCTTATTGTACTTATCTTGAGAATTACAATAGCTATTATCGAACTCCCCCAAATTATGGTGAATACGTGCCACTAGTGCACGTGTTGAACCACGGTAACTTCTATGGAGATACCCTGGTAAGATTTTTTACTATTACAACAACCGTGCATCTTTTGCATACTTCTAAAACTAGTACATCATTGCTAACTACGAAGTTATTACTATGTTTTTCAACAGGAAATCCCGATGGATTGTGTGCCTCATCTGATGTATCAGAATGGTCTCCTTGCAGTTCTGAACATAGAGCCAGGTCAATCTAAGGAGCTCACCTGTGCATATCGGATTTCTAAAACCGGTGAACACATGCTAATCAAAGAATGGAAAAAATGTTTGGACATTCGCAAGGAGGTTCTTGGAAGTAACATTAAGCGAAAGGCAAGAATTGGAGACAGGATAATCTCCATTTTCCATAATGGAGAGTCAGGGGCTATCTTGTTTTTTGCTATTTTACCTTAGAGAATATAGTAGGTCCTAAGAGAATGTAGTAGGTCCTGTGAGGTACAATATGTTTATTATGTGATACAATGTGTTAGAGTTGATGATGAGGAGTACTTGTGATTACGACTAGTGACCAATTTGCTATGTGATGTCTCATTGATGAAAATGATGATCTTGAGGAGGTGTTATATGACAATGATGTATTATGATGATAAGTTTTAATGATATGATGATGATGATATTTATTATATCATTGGGTGAAAGAACCGCAGATTAGTTTCAAGTGGATGTCCATCCACTTGAAACTAGTCCACGGTTCTTTCACCCCGTGATGTAATAACTCATTATGATGTAAAAACAATTTCTAAATTCCTGTTGTATGAAATTTTGTGTAAAGGTGTACGAATACAACATGAAATAAAAAATAAATAAAATACGAAATAATAGTAGCAGCGCGGGCATGCAGGTAGTAGCGCTCCTCCGGGAAGTCGCTACTACTAAGTCGATTTAGCAGTAGCGTGGGCGGAGGCACGCTACTGCTATACATTAGCTGTAGCGCCTTATCAGTAGCGCATCGCCCCGCGCTACAGATAGGCCTAAAACCCGCGCTGCTGCTAGGCTTTTCCCTAGTAGTGAATAGTAGTAGTTGAAAATTTTCCAATAGAATTGATACTATGAACTTGAGGTTGTATCTTCAGAAAGTGTACTGTATGATCATTACCGTTAACATGAAAAGTTACACTTCCTTTGTTGCAATCAATAACAACCACTGCAGTATTAAAAAGGGTCTACCAAGGATAATTGACATACTGTCGTCCTCGGGAATATCAAGAATAACAAAGTCCGTCAAGATAGTAATGTTTGCAACCACAACAGGCACATCCTCACAAATACCGACGGGTATAACAATTGATTTATTAGCCATTTGCAAAGAAATTTCAATAGGTGTCAACTTATTCAATTCAAGTCTATGATATAAAGAGAAAGGCATAACACTAACACCGGCTCCAAGATCACATAAAGCAGTTTTAACATAGTTTCTTTTAATGGAGCATGGTATAGTTGGTACTCCTGGATCTCCAAGTTTCTTTGGTATTCCACCCTTAAAAGTATAATTATCAAGCATGGTGGAAATTTCAGCTTCTGGTATCTTTCTTTTATTTGTAACAATATCTTTCATATACTTAGCATAAGGAGACATTTTCAGCATGTCAGTCAAACACATACGCAAAAAGATAGGTATAATCATTTAAGCAAAGTGCTCAAAATCCTCATCATCCTTTTTCTGGGATGGTTTAGGAGGAAAGGGCATGGGTTTCTAAACCCATGGTTCTCTTTCTTTACCATGCTTCGTAGCAATAAAGTCTCTCTTATCATAGCGTTGATTCTTTGATTGTGGGTTATCAAGATCAACAGCAGGTTCAATCTCTGCATCATTATCATTACTAGGTTAAGCATCAACATGAACATCATTATGAACATTATCACTAGGTTCATGTTCATCACCAGATTGTGTCTCAACATCAGAAATAGGAATATCATTAGGATTCTCAGGTGTATCTATAACAGGTTCACTAGAAGCATGCAAAGTCCTATCAATTTTCCTCTTCTTTTTATTACTAGGACTAGATGCATCAGTATTAATTCTCTGAGAATCTTGCTCAACTCTATTAGGATGACCCTCAGGATACAAACTTCCCCGAGTCATCTTACCACCTCCAGTCATAACTCTGATAGCATTATCATTATTCTTACTATTCAACTAGTCCTGTGCCTCAAGTACTTGTTCTACTTGAGTTAACCTTGGAAGCTTGTTTACTAATAATCTTAAGATCATTAATATTTCTACTCATATAATCACCCAAGTGGTCAAGCATGTAAGCATTGCATTTCAATTGTCTACTAACATAAGCATTGAAGTTTTCTTGTTTAACAATAACATTGTCGAATTCATCGAAGCATTGACTAGCAGACTTATTATGAGGAATATCACCTTCATCAAATTTGTAGAGAGAGTTTACCTCTACTACCTGTGTCGGGTTATCAAGACCATGTATTTCTTCAATAGCCGGTAAATTCTTAACATCTTTAGGTCATTCCGAGAACTTTTATTTCAGCACAAAAAATAACACCATGGCAATTCTGCTGAAAACAGCGTCAGTCTGGGTTAGTTCCATTCAAATCATGCAAATTAGAGTCCAAAATAAGGGCAAAAGAGTTTGGAAAAGTAGATACGATGGAGACGTATCAACTTACCTTATTTTCCTCCAAACTGACATAATAAGCTTAGACAGCTCAAAAATGGCATAATTACCTATGTTAGCTCTAAAATGACACAAATAAGGAATAAGAAGAAGAAAAACAAGAGGAGAAAAAGAAAGAATAGAAGAAGAAAGAGAAGAAAAACAAAGAATAAAAGAAGAAGAATGAGAAGGAAAAGGGTACTCCCATTTTTGCAGATTTGATTCACTTCATGGAAGCTGGCATTGATGGACTGCTAGTTTTAGTTTATGTTTTGATTTTTTGTTGATGAACAATGTATGTTGATGAACTCCGTGAAACTATGTATTTATAACCCACAAGTATAGGGGATCACGACAGCTTTCGAGGGTAGAGTATTCAACCCAAATTTATTGATTCGACATAAGGGGAGCCAAAGAATATTCTCAAGTATTAGCAGCTGAGTTGTCAATTCAACCACACCTGGAAACTTAGTATATGCAGCAAAGTGTTTAGTAGCAAAGTAATATGATAGTGGTGGTAACGGTAACAAAAGAGTAAAGACAGAAAAAGTAATATTTTTGATGTTTTGTAGTGATTGTGACAGCAGCAACGAAAAAGTAAATAAGCGTAAACCAGTATATGGAAAGCTCGTAGGCACCGGATCAGTGATGGATAATTATGCCGGATGCGGTTTATCATGTAACAATCATAACATAGGGTGACATAGAACTAGCTCCAATTCATCAATGTAATGTAGGCATGTATTCTGAATATAGTCATATGTGCTTATGGAAAAGAACATGCATGACATCTTTTGTCCTACCCTCCCGTGGCAGCGGGGTCCTATTGGAAACTAAGGGATATTAAGGCCTCCTTTTAATAGAGAACTGGAACGAAGCATTAACACATAGTGAATACATGAACTCCTCAAACTATGGTCATCACCGGGAGTGATCCCGATTATTGTCACTTCGGGGTTGCCGGATCATAACACATAGTAGCTGACTATATACTTGCAAGATAGGATCAAGAACTTAAATATATTCATGAAAACATAATAGGTTCATATCTGAAATGATGGCACTCGGGCCCTAGTGACAAGCATTAAGCATAGCAAAGTCATAGGAACATCAATCTTATGGATACTAGGGATCAAACCCTAACAAAACTAACTCGATTACATGATAAATCTCATCCAACCCATCACCGTCCAGCAAGCCTAGATGGAATTACTCATGCACTGCGGTGAGCATCATGAAATTGGTGATGGAGGATGGTTGATGATGATGACAGCGACGAATCCCCCTCTCCGGAGCCCCGAACCGACTCCAGATCAGCCCTCCCGGGAGGTTTTAGGGCTTGGCGGCGGCTCCGTATCGTAAAATGCGATGATTTCTTCTCTCCTATTTTTTCTCCCTGAAAGCCAATATATAGAGTTGGAGTTGGCGTCGGAAGGTGTCCAGGGGGCCCACGAGGTAGGGTGTGCGCCCTAGTGGGGGCGCCCCCACCCTCGTGGACAGGGTGTGGGCCCCCTGGTCTTAATCTTTGGCGAGGATTTTTTATTATTTATTGTAAGGTATTCCGTGGAGTTTCAGGTCATTCCGAGAACTTTTATTTTCTGCACATAAAACAACATCATTTCAATTCTGCTGAAAACTGCGTCAGTCCGGGTTAGTTCCATTCAAATCATACAAGTTAGAGTCCAAAACAAGGGCAAAAGTTTTTGGAAAAGTAGATACGACAGAGACGTATCAACTCCCCCAAGCTTAAACCATTGCTTGTCGTCAAGCAATTCAGTTGACAAACTGAAAGAAATAAGTAAAAACTTTTACAAACTATGTTTTCTCTTGTTGTTGTAAATATGTCAAGCCAGCATTCAAGTTTTCAGCAAAGATCATAACTAACCACATTTGCAATAATTCTCAGGTCTCATAATTACTCATATCAATAGCATGATCAACTAGCAAGCCATAATAATAAATCTCGGATGACAACACTTTATCAAAACAATCATAATATGATATAACAATATGGTATCTTGCTAGCCCTTTCTGAGACCGCAAAACATAAATGCAATGCACCTTTAAAGATCAAGGACTGACTAGATATTGTAATTCATGGTAAAAGAGATCCAATCATAGTCACACCCAATATAAATTAACAGTGATGACAAATGACAGATGTGCACTCCAGCTAGTCCTCTTTAATAAGAGGGTGATGACTCAACATAAAAGTAAATAGATAGGCCCTTGGTAGAGGGAAGCAGGGATTTGAAGAGGTGCCAGAGCTCGGTTTTGAAATAGAGATAAATAATATTTTGAGCGGTATACTTTCATTGTCAACATAGCAACTAAGAGATGGTGATATCTTCCATGCTACACACATTATAGGCGGTTCCCAAACAAAATGGTAAAGTTTATACTCCCCCTCCACCAACAAGCATCAATCCATGGCTTGCTCGAAACAACGAGTGCCTCCAACATACATCAGGTCCCAGGGGGAGTTTTGTTTGCAATTAATTTTGATTTAGTTTGCATAAAGCATGGGACTGGGCATCCCGGTGACCAGCCATTTTCTCGTGAGTGAGGAGCGGAGTCCACTCCTCTTGAGAATAACCCGCCTAACATGGAAGATAAGGGCAGCCTTGGTTGATACATGAGCTATTCGAGCATACAAAACATAATGTTTATTTGGAGATTTAGAGTTTGGCACATACAAATTTACTCAGAATAATTGACATACTGTTGTCCTCGGGAATATCAAGAATAACAAAGTCCGTCAAGATAGTAATGTTTGCAACCACAACAGGCACATCCTCACAAATACCGACGGGTATAACAGTTGATTTATTAGCCATTTGCAAAGAAATTTCAATAGGTGTCAACTTATTCAATTCAAGTCTATGATATAAAGAGAAAGGCATAACACTAACACCGGCTCCAAGATCACATAAAGCAGTTTTAACATAGTTTCTTTTAATGGAGCATGGTATAGTTGGTACTCCTGGATCTCCAAGTTTCTTTGGTATTCCACCCTTAAAAGTATAACTATCAAGCATGGTGGAAATTTCAGCTTCCGGTATCTTTCTTTTATTTGTAACAATATCTTTCATATACTTAGCATAAGGAGACATTTTCAGCATGTCAGTCAAACACATACGCAAAAAGATAGGTATAATCATTTTAGCAAAGCGCTCAAAATCCTCATCATCCTTTTTCTGGGATGGTTTAGGAGGAAAGGGCATGGGTTTCTGAACCCATGGTTCTCTTTCTTTACCATGCTTCGTAGCAATAAAGTCTCTCTTATCATAACGTTGATTCTTTGATTGTGGGTTATCAAGATCAACAGCAGGTTCAATCTCTGCATCATTATCATTACTAGGTTGAGCATCAACATGAACATCATTATGAACATCATTATGAACATTATCACTAGGTTCATGTTCATCACCAGATTGTGTCTCAACATCAGAAATAGGAATATCATTAGGATTCTCAGGTGTATCTATAACAGGTTCACTAGAAGCATGCAAAGTCCTACCAATTTTCCTCTTCTTTTTATTATTAGGACTAGATGCATCAGTATTAATTCTCTGAGAATCTTGCTCAACTCTATTAGGATGACCCTCAGGATACAAACTTCCCCGAGTCATCTTACCACCTCCAGTCATAACTCTGATAGCATTATCATTATTCTTACTATTCAACTAGTCCTGTGCCTCAAGTACTTGTTCTACTTGAGTTAACCTTGGAAGCTTGTTTACTAATAATCTTAAGATCATTAATATTTCTACTCATATAATCACCCAAGTGGTCAAGCATGTAAGCATTGCATTTCAATTGTCTACTAACATAAGCATTGAAGTTTTCTTGTTTAACAATAACATTGTCGAATTCATCGAAGCATTGACTAGCAGACTTATTATGAGGAATATCACCTTCATCAAATTTGTAGAGAGAGTTTACCTCTACTACCTGTGTCGGGTTATCAAGACCATGTATTTCTTCAATAGCCGGTAAATTCTTAACATCTTTAGGTCATTCCGAGAACTTTTATTTCAGCACAAAAAATAACACCATGGCAATTCTGCTGAAAACAGCGTCAGTCTGGGTTAGTTCCATTCAAATCATGCAAATTAGAGTCCAAAATAAGGGCAAAAGAGTTTGGAAAAGTAGATACGATGGAGACGTATCAACTTACCTTATTTTCCTCCAAACTGACATAATAAGCTTAGTCAGCTCAAAAATGGCAAAATTACCTATGTTAGCTCTAAAATGACACAAATAAGGAATAAGAAGAAGAAAAACAAGAGGAGAAAAAGAAAGAATAGAAGAAGAAAGAGAAGAAAAACAAAGAATAAAATAAGAAGAATGAGAAGGAAAAGGGTACTCCCATTTTTGCAGATTTGATTCACTTCATGGAAGCTGGCATTGATGGACTGCTAGTTTTAGTTTATGTTTTGATTTTTTGTTGATGAACAATGTATGTTGATGAACTCCGTGAAACTATGTATTTATAACCCACAAGTATAGGGGATCACGACAGCTTTCGAGGGTAGAGTATTCAACCCAAATTTATTGATTCGACATAAGGGGAGCCAAAGAATATTCTCAAGTATTAGCAGCTGAGTTGTCAATTCAACCACACCTGGAAACTTAGTATCTGCAGCAAAGTGTTTAGTAGCAAAGTAATATGATAGTGGTGGTAACGGTAACAAAAGAGTAAAGACAGAAAAAGTAATATTTTTGATGTTTTGTAGTGATTGTGACAGCAGCAACGAAAAAGTAAATAAGCGTAAAACAGTATATGGAAAGCTCGTAGGCACCAGATCAGTGATGGATAATTATGCCGGATGCGGTTTATCATGTAACAATCATAACATAGGGTGACATAGAACTAGCTCCAATTCATCAATGTAATGTAGGCATGTATTCTGAATATAGTCATACGTGCTTATGGAAAAGAACTTGCATGACATCTTTTGTCCTACCCTCCCGTGGCAGCGGGGTACTATTGGAAACTAAGGGATATTAAGGCCTCCTTTTAATAGAGAACTGGAACGAAGCATTAACACATAGTGAATACATGAACTCCTCAAACTATGGTCATCACCGGGAGTGATCCTGATTATTGTCACTTCGGGGTTGCCGGATCATAACACATAGTAGGTGACTATATACTTGCAAGATAGGATCAAGAACTCAAATATATTCATGAAAACATAATAGGTTCATATCTGAAATCATGGCACTCGGGCCCTAGTGACAAGCATTAAGCATAGCAAAGTCATAGGAACATCAATCTTATGGATACTAGGGATCAAACCCTAACAAAACTAACTCGATTACATGATAAATCTCATCCAACCCATCACCGTCCAGCAAGCCTAGATGGAATTACTCAAGCACTGCGGTGAGCATCATGAAATTGGTGATGGAGGATGGTTGATGATGATGACGGCGACGAATCCCCCTCTCCGGAGCCCCGAACCGACTCCAGATCAGCCCTCCCGAGAGGTTTTAGGGCTTGGCGGCGGCTCCGTATCGTAAAATGCGATGATTTCTTCTCTCCTATTTTTTCTCCCTGAAAGCCAATATATAGAGTTGGAGTTGGCGTCGGAAGGTGTCCAGGGGGCCCACGAGGTAGGGGGCGCGCCCTAGGGGGGCACCCCCCACCCTCGTGGACAGGGTGTGGGCCCCCTGGTCTTAATCTTTGGCGAGGATTTTTTATTATTTATTGTAAGGTATTCCGTGGAGTTTCAGGTCATTCCGAGAACTTTTATTTTCTGCACATAAAACAACATCATTTCAATTCTGCTGAAAACAGCGTCAGTCCGGGTTAGTTCCATTCAAATCATTCAAGTTAGAGTCCAAAACAAGGGCAAAAGTGTTTGGAAAAGTAGATACGACAGAGACGTATCAACTCCCCCAAGCTTAAACCATTGCTTGTCGTCAAGCAATTCAGTTGACAAACTGAAAGAAATAAATAAAAACTTTTACAAACTATGTTTTCTCTTGTTGTTGTAAATATGTCAAGCCAGCATTCAAGTTTTCAGCAAAGATCATAACTAACCACATCAGGTCTCATAATTACTCATATCAATAGCATGATCAACTAGCAAGCCATAATAATAAATCTCGGATGACAACACTTTATCAAAACAATCATAATATGATATAACAATATGGTATCTTGCTAGCCCTTTCTGAGACCGCAAAACATAAATGCAGTGCACCTTTAAAGATCAAGGACTGACTAGACATTGTGATTCATGGTAAAAGAGATCCAATCATAGTCACACCCAATATAAATTAACAGTGATGACAAATGACAGATGTGCACTCCAGCTAGTCCTCTTTAATAAGAGGGTGATGACTCAACATAAAAGTAAATAGATAGGCCCTTCGTAGAGGGAAGCAGGGATTTGAAGAGGTGCCAGAGCTCGGTTTTGAAATAGAGATAAATAATATTTTGAGCGGTATACTTTCATTGTCAACATAGCAACTAAGAGATGGCGATATCTTCCATGCTACACACATTACAGGCGGTTCCCAAACAAAATGTTAAAGTTTATACTCCCCCTCCACCAACAAGCATCAATCCATGGCTTGTTCGAAACAACGAGTGCCTCCAACATACATCAGGTCCCAGGGGGAGTTTTGTTTGCAATTAATCTTGATTTAGTTTGCATAAAGCATGGGACTGGGCATCCCGGTGACCAGCCATTTTCTCGTGAGTGAGGAGCGGAGTCCACTCCTCTTGAGAATAACCCGCCTAACATGGAAGATAAGGGCAGCCTTGGTTGATACATGAGCTATTCGAGCATACAAAACATAATGTTTATTTGGAGATTTAGAGTTTGGCACATACAAATTTACTCGGAACGGCAGGTAGATACCACATATACGAAGGTATGGTAGACTCATATGGAATAACTTTGAGGTTTAAGGGATTGGATGCACAAGCAGTATTCCCGCTTAGTACAGGTGAAGGCTAGCAAAAGACTGGGAAGCAACCAACTAGAGAGCGACAACAGCCATGTACATGCATTAAAATTAATAAACATTAGATGCAAGCATGAATAGGATATAATCCACCATGAACATAAATATCGTGAAGGCTATGTCGATTTGTTTCAACTACATGTGTGAACATGTGCCAAGTCAAGTCACTTAAATCATTCAAAGGAGGATACCACCCCATCATACCACATCATAACCATCTCAATAGCATGTTGGCACGCAAGGCAAATCATTATAACTCATAGCTAATCAAGCATGGAACAAGCAACTATGATCTCTAATTGTTATTGCAAACATGTTTATTCATAATAAGCTGAATCAAGAACGATGAACTCATCATACTTACAAAAACAAAAGAGGTCGAGTTCATACCAGCTTTTCTCATCTCAGTCAATCCATCATATATCATCATAATTGCCTTTCACTTGCACGACCGAACGATGTGAATAATAATAAGAGTGCACGTGCATTGGACTAAGCTGGAAAAGGCAAGCATTCAATAAACAGGAGAAGACAAGGCAATATGGGCTCTGGGTTAATTCAGCAATAATGCATATAAGAGCCACTTCAACAATTTAATCATGGTCTTCTCCTATCGACCCCCAAAGAAAAGAAAAGAAATAAAACTATTTACATGGGAAAGCTCCCAACAAGCAAAAGAAGAACGGGAAATATTTTTTGGGTTTCTTTTTAATTACTACTAAAGCAAGGAAAGTAAACTACTACTAATTTTTTTTGTTTTTCTGAAGGTTTAACAAACACACAAGAAGAAAGCAGGAAAAAGAAAACAAACTAGCGTGGATGTTACAGTGAAAGAGTATGAGCATCGACATCTAGCAATGAGTGTGTGTGTGAACATAAATGTAATGTCGGTGAGAAATACGTACTCCCCCAAGCTTAGGCTTTTGGCCTAAGTTAGTTTATTGCCAGAGATAGCCTGGCGGATATCCGTACGTGTAGCTGGGGTCGTACTGCGACGAAGAATAGTTGGGGTTGTACTGTGATGCAGTGGCTATCGCATCCTGAGCTGCAGCGTGGAGTCGGGCTTTCTCCGCTCTCCTTTCGTACTCATCTGCCTCCTCTCTGGTAATAGTATATCTTTCATTTGCCTGGTAATCAAAGAAGGTAGGAGCAGGGAGAGTAATACGGACAACATGTCGTTTGTTAAAGATTAATCGATACTGGAGAGGTGACTCAGTCCTCTCAACAAAATGGTGAGAAACCATAGAATCAAAATCTAAATAAGCAGGAGGCAATTCCATGTCTCCTTCACGAACGTCTATCTCAAGAAATTTAGCTAAGCGGGTTGCATAAATTCCTCCAAAGAAATCTCCATTATGTCTGTTATGATGCAACCTACGAGCTACAATGGCTCCCATATGATAAGATTGGTCTCCTGACACAGCACTCCTGAGAATGCTAAGGTCAGGGACACACATGTGACATGCTTCATCCTTAGCATTTATGCATCTACCTACGAAGAGAGCAAAATAATGTATAGCAGGAAGGTGAATGCTCCCTATGGTAGCTTGCGTTATATCTCTAGATTCCCCTACAGTTATACTAGCAAGAAAGTTTCTAAATTCAGATTTAGGGGGATCCCTAATACTACCCCATTGTGGAAGTTTGCAAGCAGAAGTGAAATCCTCTAAGTCCATGGTGTAAGATTTATCATAAAGATCAAACATGACTGAAGGAGAATTATGTGAAGATGAATACTCAAACCTCCTCACAAATGACCTTGTGAGATCATGATATTGGGGGCATTTGTCCGCCTCAAAGTCCTTAAGACCCGCATTACGCAAATATGCGTTAAATTCTTCTTTAATTCCTGCACGACGCATAAAATTTTCTGACGGCCATTCGCAAGGCCGCGCCAGAGCATCTCTTGGTGGTTCCTTGTCAGCATCACGCATAGCAAGCCTGGGTCCTTGCTTCTTAGAAGAACCACCTTCGAACATCTTCCTAAGCATATTGCTTTTCTCTGAAAAATTCTGAAATTTTTAGTAACTTCAAACAAAAGTGAACCAAACTCAATAAAACTGATAGCAACTACTCCTACAAGTGTCTAGGGCCTATATCAAGCATTAGAACTACTTTGAACCATATAAATTTGACATGCAAGCTCAAGAACATGGTCACCTATGCAGCACAAATTTGCAAAGAATAAAGCACTAGAACAAAAACTAATTGGACCAATGGAGGAGTCACATACCAAGGAACAATCTCCCCAAGCAGTTTTGCGAGAGGTGCTTTGAGCAAGGAGATCGAAAATCACATCAAAGAGGGCTGGAACTCGTGCTTGAGTTGGTTTTTTGTGTTTGTGTGAGGAAGAGGAAGAAGATGGGTGCAGGTATAAGTGGAGGAGGGCCACCATGGGCCCACGAGGCAGGGGGGCGCGCCCAGGGGGTAGGGTGCGCCCTCCATCCTCGTGGCCAGGTGGCAGCTCCCCCCACGGTAATTTTTGCACAGTAAATCCTCAAATATTCCCGAAAAAATCATATTAAATTGGCATGTCATTCTGAGGACTTTTATTTTTGGGATATTTTTATATTGCACGGATAAGTCAGGAAACAGACAGAAAAATACTATTTTTACTTTATTTCAACTAAATAACAGAAAGTATAGAGAGGGTACAGAAGGTTGTGCTTCTAGTTTCATCCATCTCTTGTTCATCAAAAGTAATCCACTAACAAGGTTCATCAAGTCTTGTTAACAAACTCATTTCGATAATCATGAAACCGGAGAAATTTTGGATAACACTATGTTACCTCAACGGGGATATGCTCATCCCCAATAATAAGTATATCATATTTGTTTTTGACAGTGGGAAGAGGAAATTCAAAACCTCCAAATATAATCGATGGAATTTTTCCAATAGAGTTGATACTGTGGACTTGAGGTTGTTTCCTCGGAAAGTGTACCGTATGCTCATTACCATTAACATGAAAAGTGACATTGCCTTTGTTGCAATCAATAACAGCCCCTGCAATATTAAGAAAAGGTCTTCCAAGAATAATAGACATACTATCATCCTCGGGAATATCAAGAATAATAAAGTTCGTTAAAATATTAACGTTTGCAACCACAACAGGCACATCCTCACAAATACCGACATGTATAGCAGTTGTTTTATCGGCCATTTGCAAAGATATTTCAGTAGGTGTCAACTTATTCAAATCAAGTCTACGATATAAAGAGAGAGGCATAACACTAACACCGGCTCCAAGATCACATAAAGCAGTTTTAACATAATTTCTTTTAATGGAGCATGGTATAGTAGGTACTCCCGGATCTCCAAGTTTCTTTGGTATTCCACCCTTAAAAGTATAATTAGTAAGCATGGTGGAAATTTTATCTTCTGGTATCTTTCTTTTATTAGTAACAATATCTTTCATGTACTTAGCATAAGGATTCATTTTGAGCATATCGGTTAATCGCATACGCAAAAAGATAGGTCTAATCATTTCAGCAAAGCGCTCAAAATCCTCATCATCCTTTTTCTTGGATGGTTTCGGAGGAAAAGGCATGGGTTTTTGAACCCAAGGTTCTCTTTCCTTAACATGTTTTCTAGCAACAAAGTCTCTTTTATCATAATGTTGATTCTTTGATTGTGGGTTATCAAGATCAACAGCAGGTTCAACTTCTACATCATTATCATTACTAGGTTGAGCATCATCATGAACATCATCATTAACATTTTCACTAGGTTCATGTTCATTACCAGATTGTGTTTCAGCATCAGACATAGATATATCATTTGGATTAATAGGTGGTTCAGCAATAGGTTTGCATAGATTTCTCTGCCTCTTGCATATCTTCAGGACTGAGAAATAGAACACCTCTCTTCTTCGGAGTTGGTTTAGGAATAGGCTCAGTAATTGGAGCAGGAGCTGGCTGAGGAGCTGGCTCAAGAGGTGCCCAATTATTTTCATTTGTCAACATATTATTCAATAGAATTTCAGCTTCATCCGGTGTTCTTTCCCTGAAAAGAGAACCAGCACAACTATCCAGGTAATCTCTGGAAGCATCAGTTAGTCCATTATAGAAGATATCAAGTATTTCATGTTTCTTAAGAGGATGATCAGGCAAAGCATTAAGTAACTTGAGAAGCCTCCCCCAAGCTTGTGGGAGACTCTCTTCTTTAATTTGCACAAAGTTGTATATTTCCTTTAAAGCAGCTTGTTTCTTATGAGCAGGGAAATATTTAGCAGAGAAGTAATAAATCATATCCTGGGGACTACGCACACAACCAGGATCAAGAGAATTAAACCATATCTTAGCATCACCCTTTAATGAGAACGGAAATATTTTGAGGATATAAAAGTAGCAAGATCTCTCATCATTAGTGAACAGGGTGGCTATATCATTTAATTTAGTAAGATGTGCCACAACAGTTTCAGATTCATAACCATGGAAAGGATCAGATTCAACCAAAGTAATTATATCAGGATCAACAAAGAATTCATAATCCTTATCAGGAACACATATAGGTGAAGTAGCAAAAGCAGGATCAGGCCTCATTTTATCTCTAAGTAATTCTTTGTTCCATTTAGCTATTAACCTTCTAAGCTCATCATTATCATTGCAAGCTAAAATGGCAGCAGAAGCCTCTCTATCAAAAATATAACCTTCAGGAATAATAGGCCTATCCTCATCATCATTTTCATCAATATTATCAGATTCAATAATTTCTTTCTCTCTAGCCCTAGCAATTTGTTCATCAAGAAATTCACTAAGGGGCACAGTAGTATCAAGCATAGAAGTAGTTTCATCATAAGTATCATGCATAGCAGAAGTGGCATCATCAATAACATGCGACATATCAGAACAAATAGCAGAAGCAGGTTTAGGTGTCGCTAGCTTACTCATAACAGAAGGTGAATCAAGTGGAGAGCTAGATGGCAGTTCCTTACCTCCCCTCGTAGTTGAGGGATAAATTGTTGTCTTAGCGTCTTTCAAGTTCTTCATAGTGTCCAGCAGATATAAATTCCAAGTGACTCAAAGAATAGAGCTATGCTCCCCGGCAACGGCGCCAGAAATTGGTCTTGATAACCCACAAGTATAGGGGATCGCGGCAGATTTTCGAGGGTAGAGTATTCAACCCAAATTGATTAATTCGACACAAGGGGAGCCAAAGAATATTCTCAAGTATTAACAGCTGAGTTGTCAATTCAACCACACCTGGAAACTTAGTATCTGCAGCAAAGTGCTTAGTAGCAAAGTAATATGATAGTGGTGGTAATGGTAACAAAAGAGTAAACACAACAAATGTAATATTTTTGATGTTTTGTAGTGATTGTGACAGCAGCAACGAGAAAGTAAATAAGCATAAACCAGTATATGGAAAGCTCGTAGGCACCGGATCAGTGATGGATAATTATGCCAGATGCGGTTTATCATGTAACAATCATAACATAGAGTGACATAGAACTAGCTCCAATTCATCAATGTAATGTAGGCATGTATTCCGAATATAGTCATACGTGCTCATGGAAAAGAACTTGCATGACATCTTTTGTCCTACCCTCCCGTGGCAGCCGGGTCTGTTGGAAACTAAGGGATATTAAGGCCTCCTTTTAATAGAGAACCGGAACAAAGCATTAGCACATAGTGAATACATCAACTCCTCAAACTATGGTCATCACCGGGAGTGATCCCGATTATTGTCACTTCAGGGTTGCCGGATCATAACACATAGTAGGTGACTATAGACTTGCAAGATAGGATCAAGAACTCAAATATATTCATGAAAACATAATAGGTTCGGATATGAAATCATGGCACTCGGCCCCTAGTGACAAGCATTAAGCATAGCAAAGTCATAGCAACATCAATCTCAGAACATAATGGATACTAGGGATCAAACCCTAACAAAACAAACTCGATTACATGATAAATCTCATCCAACCCATCACCGTCCAGCAAGCCTATGATGGAATTACTCACGCACGACGGTGAGCATCATGAAATTGGTGATGGAGGATGGTTGATGATGACAACGGCGACGAATCCCCCTCTCCGGAGCCCCGAACGGACTCCAGATCAGCCCTCCCGAGAGGTTTTAGGGCTTGGCGGTGGCTCTGTATCGTAAAACACGTTGATTTCTTCTCTCCTATTTTTTTCTCCCCGAAGGCCAATATATAGAGTTGGAGTTGGCGTCGGAACGTGTCCAGGGGGCCCACGAGGTAGGGGTCGCGCCCTAGGGGGGGGGCGCCCCCACCCTCGTGGACAGGGTGTGGGCCCCTGGTCTTCATCTTTGGCGAGGATTTTTTATTATTTATTGTAAGGTATTCCGTGGAGTTTCAGGTCATTACGAGAACTTTTGTTTTCTGCACATAAAATAACATCATGGCAATTGTGCGGAAAACAGCTTCAGTCCGGGTTAGTTCCATTCATATCATACAAGTTAGAGTCCAAAACAAGGGCAAAAGTGTTTGGAAAAGTAGATACGACGGAGACGTATCATGTATGTATGTATGTTGATGAACTCGGTGAAACTATGTATGTATTGGACCTTTTAATACCCTATGTTTCCTGTTGCATTGATGGACTGCTAGATGTTGGATACATGGGCTTCTTTTGAGGTCGTAACTATATATATCATATATGTCTTTTGAAAATGCAGGGATATAACAGAAAACAGAAAATGTAACAATACAGGCACTTTGTCGTCTGCCACCGACAGCAAAGGGTCTCTGCCGTCTGCCACAAACGGCAAAGAGGCCACATGGCAGCAACTTGTCAGGACCGGATTTTCGGGATATAATTTCCCAGAAAATGGCCCTTGTGCTCATCAGCCCTAGAATTACTGTTAGCTGATGAGGCACCAGCTTGATACAGAAATTCCAAGCAAACTACATAATATGCAGTACAAGACCATTCTGGCCTATGAGTACAACAATTGGTTTTCTAGTGGCTGAAGGCGGAAGCGGTTTGTGGGTCACCAGCGCCTATGGGACTCCATTTCTAACTCCTATCTTCGCGAGGCTGCTATCTCCATTGCGTAGGTTCCGGGGCTGTCATCACAAGGCTCCTCTCCACGCAAGATATCTGGCCAAGACAATAGCCAGGGACAAGCCAGTGAGTACTTTGAATGTAATCGCAAACATTAAGAACACAGGTATAATATAGCCACTGATAATCATGCTTTAAAATATTATATGATCACTTCGTCAGTTACGAAATAAGGTTCATGATGCACGCAAGTAGATCATTTAAATAATCATGAGTAAACAATCAGGGTGTAAAAATATAAAGCACCGATCGGGTGTCTGAAGCGACGCCTCGAAAGGATAATAATATGAAGCATGCCTCAGCCGGGCGTCTGAGCGACACCACAGAAAGGGCTTACATATAAAAGGAATAACAAGCATGCCACAGTCGGGCGTCTGTGCGACACCACATAAAGGGCTTATAAGTAAATGAAATAACGGACATGCCACAGTCGGGCGTCTGTGCGACACCACATAAAGGGCTTATAAGTAAATGAAATAACAAACCCGCCACAGTCGGGCGTCTGAGCGACGCCACATAAATGGCTTATATATAACCATAATCACAGTGAATATCCAGGAGGTAGTACCATCCCAGGGATATTCATTATTTCAAATAATGCAAATGGTTAGTCCATAATGATAATAATCATAACCATCATATATCACAAGTCATAATCAATATTCTGGTTTAGTAGTTTCTCCTTCGAAGACCGACACTAAGACCGACACTTGACCCATCCCAGACTGTAGTCCTTAACCATGGACACGGCTATTCGAATAGGTTTAATATCTCTGCAGAGGGTGTACTCTTTACCCACGAGTAACGGATTTCTTTAGTTCATCGAAACTAATTCCGTCTACGGTCTTTTAGTCGAGAACACACCTGACTTGAACACACCAGCTTTTACTCGTGTCTGGAATCACCCATGACACCTGTTAAGCAAAACTCTAAGTGGGGAGGCTACAACCTCGCGTAGCATGGGATCAAATTTCTATCGCGCTCTCTAAGGGGTGCCGCCCTCTCGGTCCCAACCGGAAACACCCATGCCCCCAGACCAGGTGGCATGCCTACCGGATGCAGCCCGTATCTTCCACCATGGCCTCTCTGTACGGTGTGTGCTAGACAGGGGTTGACAACTTATTGAACCGTACCCTACCTACGGTAGGGACAAGTGGCAACATGAAACAAGTATGGGGGTTACTGGAACAAGACTCGATCTACGGTCGACTCAGGAGGTTTAGTATTTCGTGCATGGTTAGGTCAAGAATTATATTTCACATCCATCAGACAGTACCATCACTCATCATATCTCCCCCTGCCCCACCGTACATAACCGTCTCGACGAGGGGTTAGGGACAAGCTCGTGTCTACCCAAGACAGAGGCTTTCCCGAATCCTTCCCGGTAGGCATGAGAGGCATATGAGGGTGATTGCTATCACAAGCATATCCATTTCCAAAAGCAAGGATTTTTGTTATGCACTCAATGCGTATGATCATATCGTCTCCTAAAAATAACTAATGCTTCATGTCGAGGTGGGGTTATAACCGTATCAAACAACCCGCAAAATATTAGGCCAGGGTTCAGAATGCTTGCCTTCAAGGTGTGGATAGGCAGGGCGCATTCCAAAACTTTGAAAGTTTTCTTCTCTCTCCAAAAATCCTATTTTCGAAAATATGCAAATAACACATATTTTAAAAACAATACAAAAAGTTATCCTAATTCTTTTTGAAATAAATCTTAAAATAAACTAGGTGAAATTTGAGAGTGGTAGGAAAAGGAATCAATTTATTTGGACTATTATTTAATAAGTTATAGCCAGTCAAAGTTTTGGTCAAATATGTTTTTAAAATAAAACAGAAAAGTAAACGTTTCAAAAGGAATAATCTTTCGGGGTAGCAAAGACATACTCTGGGGTTTACGTCTTCACTTATCCAGCGTGGAACGGCTCGTGGCCACTGATAGTGGGTTCACGGGGCCCACTAGTCAGGTTTGACTAGTCGCCTCTCCCTCCCTTTTCCTCTGCCCGAGCGGGGGCGGGACTCCGGCGATCGTCACCGGCGAGCAGAGGCTCCTCGAGCGCATCCGAGGCCAGGGATGGATCCGCCACTCCCAGGCGGTCCTCCCGGTGGTCGACTGGCTCGCGGGGACGGAGGGAATCGCCGGCGGCGAGCTCCACGACGGAGGGAGCTTCGGGCATGATTGGGGGATTTGACTCCGGTGGCTCCCGATCAAAATTGAGCTCGGGGGTGGACTCGCGAGATGAAGAGGGGGCTTCTGGTGAAGAGAGTGGAGAGGGGAAGGCCCTGGTAGTGCCGGAGTGGTCGAGACAGTAGCGGCGGCCGTGGTTGTCGGAGACGGGGAAGAAGGCTTCGTGCCGTCGCTTGCGGGCTAGGGGAACTCTAGGAGGATGGCTTGAGGCTGCCTGCGTGCCTTGACGAGCTCGGGGAATCCTATTTATAGGTGGATGAGGTCGGTTCGCGGCGGCCGGGGATAATCTTGACGGCGAACCGCCGTTCTGTTGCTGCAGGCGACGTGGCGATGAGGGCACTAGTAGACAGCTCGCGGAGGAGGTCGAGCTGCTCCAGAGGGCAGCTGGCGCGCTGGAGTGGCTCGGGCGGCGCGGTCCATGGAAGGAGCCCACTGTGGCCGGCCATGGCCGACCTGACGGCGGTGCTGTAGGGCGCCAGGGGTGGCTCTGCGGCGAGGGGAAGGGTCGGGGTGTCGACTGGGAGAGGGGAAGGGCCAGGGCGAGCGCGGGGCGTCGGCAGCGAGACGCGGCGACTCGCGTGCACGCACGTGCAAAACGCGCGCTCTGGGCGCGCCCAGTGCACGCACACAATGTGTTTGTTGAAATGCCAGCGCTTGATAGAGGATTAGGTTGGGGCTGGGGACTAGCAGGCCTGGGTTAGGGTTAGTTAGGAGCTCAATGGACATGGTTGTTAGGTCAGATGATCAAGTTCACAAAGTAAACTTAAAATCATGCCAATACTGGCTATGCACTCAGGGTATTTGACAAAATACCAATGGCATTTAGGCAACTCTTGGTGTGGCCCAAATTTCCAGATCATAGTCTCTTTAGATGAATAAGAGGGTGGTGCAGTTAGTTTGACAAAAGAAGAAACTTGTTAGTGTAAGTTTTGCCAAACTTCAGTTCTGGCCAGAAGAAAAAGGGCATTGATTCATGAACCAAAAATGCTCCAATGAGTCCAACCTCCTGGACTTAAGAGTTTGGTATGGAGTACTACAAGCAGGAGAAAGCTCATGGTCATTAGGGCAGAATTAATTAGGGATGCAGTAGGAATAATCCAACTGGGCCAGAATGAAAAGGAGGTTGTTTCACTCAAATTTTTCAAAGAACATAAAAGGGTTTTTGCGTAAAGTTGAATAATATACTCCTGTTATCATCCCATAATTTTGGTGGAGGCTAGAAAGAAATATTTAAATGGGTTGTAGTGCAAAATTGCCCACTGGACCAGATTTGAAAAATTGGTGTAGAGCTCAAAATAATAAATGAAAGAAAAATATTTTTGCATAAAAGTAATTTAAAAACATCACATGACATCTCCAAATTTTGGTGAAAATATTAAATACATTTATCAAGTGGTTGTAGTTCAAAAAGGGCTCCAAAGCTAATGGAAAAATCATTTTAAGGAATAAAGCTCAGAGAGAATTAATTATGCAATTGAATTCCACTGATAATAGAAATGTTTTCTTGAGAGGTTAAACAAGTCCAATAATATTTTTGGAAAGTTTTTCACTTGAGGTAAAAATTCCATAATAAGGAAAAGAATGGCTCTGAAATCAAAAGAAAATCCAGAAAATTAAAAGTTTAAATTTCCTGGCAAAATTTTAATTAATAAAACAAGGTCAAAAATTTTGGGGTGTCACAACACTAACCCCCTCAAGAAAAATCTCATCCTCGAGATTTGTTAAGGGCTATTTTTAGAAACAAGCTATTCCCATTAGTTGAAACCGAGAGTTTACTCATAGCACAAACTTAGGGTACAATCATAAGTTGCAACACGCAAATAAACATAGCTATGACGTTTGCAATGAAAAAGGTAAAAGGACAGGATCCCGAGAAAACGTCTCTGATACTGGGGCACACTCTTCTTCTATCGGGGGAAGCGGATTGAGCAGCCGATGAACGCGTCTCTCCTGGTCGGGCCTCAGTGGTCTGTCGATGGCGATCTGAGGATTTAAATCAGCGAGGCTCTGGAGATATCCCATTATTCGCTGGTTCAAATGCTCTTGCGCGATGATATACTGGACAAGGTTGGCTAGTACTGGGTCTCTCTCAATTCGTCCACCGGGAAAAGATGTCACTTCCCCAGGTGCTGCACGGCTCGGAAAGTAGTAATACCCTCGTTCGCTGGCATAGGGTACCGCGAATCGAAGGCGAACAATCGCTTCGTGTGTAGCTGCTTCTATGGCCATCAACGGAGTCGGCATAGATTTCCCCAGGAAGGAGACTTCCGTTGGGTCTTGATTTGAATCTACGGGAGGGATGTACACTACTGCCCAATATTTCGAGGTGGATGAGGTGATCCTCGACTTGAGCAGCTCGTACTGGGGTGGCTGGGTAGAGCCCATGGTACTGCAGGTAAAGTCCCAACAATATTTTAACAAAGCTACCCGGGGTTGCATCTGGGGTTCTCAGATAAATACAGGGCTCGGCATGGCAAGAAATGGTTGTGAGGGTTGTGCACAGGTTGCGGGGTACTCGGCAAGGTCACGAGGTGGCCATTTATATAGCAACTGGGCTGGGTTATTTACCGCGGTGAGGCGCACTAGTTTGCTGGTTCTGCTCTCATGGGGTCGGGGTCCAAGCCACGGATACACACATCTCACAAAAGTGACGTGTTACTATGGGCGCCGTCAGGGTTGGTTTTGGTAACTACGTCCGGAATTAAAAATGCAACTGTACCTCATCATACAGCTGCTATTTAAAATAGGGATGCAGATGCAGACAACATTGTGGCGATACAAGATCACACAATTTACAAGGTGTGGACAAACTGAGACTCGGTACTACTCGAGTGACTTAGTCCACCTCGTTTATGTCTAAGCGGGCGTGCCTTGTGGACGCCGAGGCTTCTCCATTGGCTTCACTGTCGGGGTTAGCCGGAGGGGGTTGAGGAACTGCAGGGTCGGGGTAGCGATGGTGACCATCACGGGGATTGTTGGCCACAATCCCGCTGGAGTGTGTTCCCAAAAGGCGACGAAGCACTTCTGGGTTCATCAAGGCACCCTGGTTGATGGCTGGGGCTGACCTCAGGGTCTCGACCGGTTGTCCGAACAGCACGACAGGGTTGTCGGTGTTGAGCTCAACTTCTCTTCTTGCTGGGGGTCGGCGAACCAGTTCTCCGCGAGCTGCGATCAGATCCAGAGTGATCTGGTCGAACAGTCCCTCTAGTGCACTTACATAGCGCACCAGATGCAATAATGCAGGGTCCGTCTCGTGGTCTCCGTTGGCGACTTGGGGTGGTCTGCCATACCCGTCACGGCTGGGGTAGTAGTAGAAGGAGCGACAGTTAACTCTGGGCGACAAGTGCCGGAGTTGAACTATAGCTTCTCGAGCCGCTAGTTGGATGGCTTGTGGCTCAAAGGAAGTTGTCCTTCCGGTGAACCTGTAGGGGCGTTCTGGTGATAGACCCCTACCATAGACGTGCACAGTGGCCCATAACTGACGGCTTTCACCGCTCATGGGCCCTTGGTACACAACATATTCTGGGGGCTCTTCTAACGCAAACGCACGGCGTGTGAGGTTTGCTAGCACGGTCAAAAAAACCTCCAAGGTTGGTTGATGTGGTCTCATTGTGAACAATGGGGCCAGGCATTCTAGCTCAGTTTGGGGATAGAGGCTGTGCCGTGCTGGGCTGAGGCGAGCGTGCCCTTTTTATAGCAAAAGGGGCCGGAGTCTTCCTTCGCACGCTTGCGAAAAATACTATTTACGGGCCGGTCAATAGCGCGTGATCGATAGGCTAGGCTGATAGGTTGGGCACCCACTGCCAAAAGGTGTCGGGTCACTGTGTGGCTATCTTACACAAGAAGCTTGGCCGGGGTTCGGTTAAGGTCTGATGGGTTGGTTTACCTAGGTTTTCGACCTGGCTAAGATAGGATTAGCCAATGGTCAGCCTGGCTGTGATACCAAGTTTGTCAGGACCGGATTTTTGGGATATAATTTCCCAGAAAATGGCCCTTGTGCTCATCAGCCCCAGGATTACTGTTAGCTGATGAGGCACCAACTTGATACAGAAATTCCAAGCAAAGTACATAATATGCAGTACAAGACCATTCTGGCCTATGAGTACAACAATTGGTTTTCTAGTGGCTGAAGGCGGAAGCGGTTTGCGGGTCACCAGCGTCTATGGGACTCCATTTCCCACAGGAACAGCTGACCAGGACAACTCCTATCTTCGCGAGGCTGCTATCTCCATTGCATAGGTTCCGAGGCTGTCATCACAACGCTCCTCTCCACGCAAGATATCTGGCCAAGACAATGGCCAGGGACAAGCCAGTGAGTACTTTGAATGTACTCGCAAACATTAAGAACACAGGTATAATATAGCCATTGATAATCATGCTTTAAAATATTCTATGATCACTTCGTCAGTTATAAAATAAGGTTCATGATGCACGCAAGTAGATCATTTAAGTAAATCATGAGTAAACAATCAGGGTGTAAAAATATAAAGCACCGATCGGGTGTCTGAAGCGACGCCTCGAAAGGATAATAATATGACGCATGCCTCAGCCGGGCGTCTGAGCGACACCACAGAAAGGGCTTATATATAAAAGGAATAACAAGCATGCCACAGTCGGGCGTCTGTGCGACACCACATAAAGGGCTTATAAGTAAATGAAATAACGGACATGCCACAGTCGGGCGTCTGTGCGACACCACATAAGGGGCTTATAAGTAAATGAAATAACAAACCTGCCACAGTCGGGCGTCTGAGCGACGCCACATAAAGGGCTTATATATAACCATATTCACAGTGAATATTCAGGAGGTAGTACCATCCCAGGGATATTCATTATTTCAAATAATGCAAATGGTTAGTCCATAATGATAATAATCATAACCATCATATATCACAAGTCATAATCAATATTCTGGTTTAGTAGTTTCTCCTCCGAAGACCGACACTAATACCGACACTTGATCCATCCCAGACTGTAGTCCTTAACCATGGACACGGCTATTCGAATAGGTTTAATATCTCTGCAGAGGGTGTACTCTTTACCCACGAGTAACGGATTTCTTTAGTTCATCGGAACTAATTCCTTCTATGGTCTTTCAGTCGAGAACACACCTGACTTGCACACATCAGCTTTTACTCGTGTCTGGAATCAACCATGACACCTGTTAAGCAAAACTCTAAGTGGGGAGGCTACAACCTCGCGTAGCATGGGATCAAATTTCTATCGCGCACTCTAAGGGGTGCCCGCCTCTCGGTCCCAACCGGAAACACCCATGCCCCCGGACCAGGTGGCATGCCTACAGGATGCAGCCGGTATCTTCCACCATGGCCTCTCTGTACGGTGTGTGCTAGACAGGGGTTGACAACTTACTGAACCGTACCCTACCTACGGCAGGGACAAGTGGCAGCACGAAACAAGTATGGGGGTTACTGGAACAAGACTCGATCTACGGTCGACTCAGGAGGTTTAGTATTTCCTGCATGGTTAGCTCAAGAATTATATTACACATCCATCAGACAGTACCACCACTCATCATATCTCCCCCTGCCCCACCGGATATAACCGTCTCGATGAGGGGTTAGGGACAAGCTCGTGTCTACCCAAGACAGAGGCTTTCCCGGATCCTTCCCGGTAGGCATGAGAGGCATATGAGGGTGATTGCTATCACAAGCATGTCCATTTCCAAAAGCAAGGATTTTCGTTATGCACTCAATGTGTATGATCATATCGTCTCATAAAATTAACTAATGCTTCATGTCGAGGTGGGGTTATAACCGTATCAAACAACCCACAAAATATTATTCCAGGGTTCAGAATGCTTGCCTTCAAGGTGTAGAGGGGCAGGGTGCATTCCAAAACTTTGAAAGTTTTCTTCTCTCTCCAAAAATCCTATTTTCGAAAATATGCAAATAACACATATTTTAAAAACAGTACAAAAAGTTGTCCTAATTATTTTTGAAATAAATCTTAAAATAAACTAGGTGAAATTTGAGAGTGGTAGGAAAAGGAATCAATTTATTTGGACTATTATTTAAAAAGTTATAGCCAGTCAAAGTTTTGTTCAAATCTGTTTTTAAAATAAAACAGAAAAGAAAACGTTTCAAAAGGAATACGCTTTCGGGGTAGCGAAGACGTACTCTGGGGTTTACGTCTTCACTTATCCAACGTGGACCGGCTCGTGGTCACTGACAGTGGGTCCACGGGGCCCACTGGTCAGGTTTGACCAGTCGCCTCTCCCTCCCTTTTCCTCTGCCCGAGCGGGGGCGGGACTCCGGCGATCATCGCCGGCGATCGTCGCCGGCGAACGGAGGCTCCTCGAGGGCATCCGAGGCCAGGGATGGATCCGCCACTCCCAGGCGGTCCTCCCGGTGGTCGACTGGCTGGCGGGGACGGAGGGAATCGTCGGCGACGAGCTCCGCGGCGGAGGGAGCTTCGGGCATGATTGGGGGATTTGACTCCGGTGGCTCCCGATCAAAATTGAGCTCCGGGGTGGACTCGCGACATGAAGAGGGGGCTTCTGGTGAAGAGAGTGGAGAGGGGAAGGCCCTGGTGGTGCCGAAGTAGTCGAGACAGTGGCAGCGGCCGTGGTTGCCGGAGACGGGGAAGAAGGCTTCCTGCCGTCGCTTGCGGGCTAGGGGAACTCTAGGAGGATGGCTTGAGGCTGCCTGTGTGCCTGGACGAGCTCGGGGACTCCTATTTATAGGTGGACGAGGTCGGTTCGCGGCGGGCGGGGATAAGCTTGACGGCAAACCGCCGTTCTATTGCTGCAGGTGACGTGGCGACGACGGGCGCTAGCAGACAGCTCGCGGATGAGGTCGAGCTGCTCCAGAGGGCAGCTGGCGCGCTGGAGTCGCTCGGGCGGCGCCGTCGAGGGCAGGAGCCCACTGTGGCCGGCCGCTAGCCGTCGTGGACGACCTGACGGCGGCGCTATAGGGCGCCAGGGGCGGCTCTGCGGCGAGGGGAGGGGTTGGGGCGTCGATTGGGAGAGGGGAAGGGCCAGGGCGAGCGCAGGACGTCGGCAGCGGGACGCGGCGACTCGCGTGCACGCACGTGCAAAACGCGCGCTCTGGGCGCGCCCAGTGCACGCACACAATGTGTTTGGTGAAATGCCAGCGCTTGATAGAGGATTAGGTTGGGGCTAGGGACTAGCAGGCCTGGGTTAGGGTTAGTTAGGAGCTCAATGGACATGGTTGTTAGGTCAGATGATCAAGTTCACAAAGTAAACTTAAAATCATGCCAATACTGGCTATGCACTCAAGGTGTTTGACAAAATGCCAATGGCATCTAGGCAACTCTTGGTGTGGCCCAAATTTCCAGATCATAGTCTCTTTAGATGAATAAGAGGGTGGTGCAGTTAGTTTGACAAAAGCAGAAACTTGTTAGTGTAAGTTTTACCAAACTTCAGTTCTGGCCAGAAGAAAAAGGGCATTGATTCATGAACCAAAAATGCTCCAATGATTCCAACCTCCTGGACTTAAGAGTTTGGTATGGAGTACTACAACCAGGAGAAAGCTCATGGTCATTAGGGCAGAATTAATTAGGGATGCAGTAGGAATAATCCAACTGGGCCAGAATGAAAAGGAGGTTGTTTCACTCAAATTTTCAAAGAACATAAAAGGTTTTTTGCATAAAGTTGAATAATATACTCCTGTTATCATCCCATAATTTTGGTGGAGGCTAGAAAGAAATATTTAAATGGGTTGTAGTGCAAAATTGCCCACTGGACTAGATTTGAAAAATTGGTGTAGAGCTCAAAATATTAAATGAATGAAAAATATTTTTGCGTAAAAGTGATTTAAAAACATCACATGACATCTCCAAATTTTGGTGAAAATATTAAATACATTTATCAAGTGGTTGTAGTTCAAAAAGGGCTCCAAAGCTAATGGAAAAATCATTTTAAGGAATAAAGCTCAGAGAGAACTAATTATGCAATTGAATTCCACTGATAATAGAAATGTTTTCTTGAGAGGTTAAACAAGTCCAATAATATTTTTGGAAAGTTTTTCACTTGAGGTAAAAACTCCATAATAAGGAAAAGAATAGCTCTGAAATCAAAAGAAAATCCAGAAAATTAAATTTCCTTGCAAAATTTTAATTAATAAAACAAGGTCAAAAAATTTGGGGTGTCACACAACCTGTGCAACCTGGGAGCTGACCAATTTTTCACTTTGCCGTCTGTGGCTCACGGCAAAGGCCGGGGTGATTTACCGTCCGTCGTAGATGGCAAAGAGCTGGGTGGAGTGACGCGTCTGCTGATGTCACAAGGCTAACGACAAAGGAGAGGGCATGTTTACCATCAGCTGGTAGACGACAAAGCCTCCCAGCTACCTAACGTGTCTAACGTCTGTTCTTTGTCGTCCACGTTCGTTGCCATCTGCCACCGACGACAAAGCGTCTTTGCCGTCCGCTGTGAGAAAGCAGACGACAAAGAAGCTGTTTACCGTAGCTTACTGTGCCGAACAGCTTTGCCGTCAGCGCCTGACGGCAAAGAGGTTTATCGTCAGCTTTCCGGTCAGTTTGCCATGGCAGACGGCAAGGAAGCTGATTCCAGTAGTGTCCCTAGATCTGCCTTATATATGGCGGGCCCTCGAGTTACATTCACTCAGTAACCATCTTGGGAGCTTTGAGGGGAGTTGCAACCCGATGTTCGGGTTGTTCGGTTGACTTGGCACCCTAATCCTTTTCTTCCTTCTTTTGGTCCTTATTTTCCTAGGACCCCACATTCCTTGTTCCCTCGTCAACGGGCAAGCTGACACCATGGGCCTTCCAAAGGCAGATTGGCAACATAGATACGTCATTGAAAACAAGATCACCAAGCTCCATAAGGAGGAGGAAATTTACCGACATCAAAGGGGACACCAAGCCTGGTTACATAAACAATACACCAACATGAGCTATTTTCATAACATTGACAATGGCCACAAGAGGGAAACGTCCACCGCACACCGTATTTCCGATCAAGGGGAAATTGATTTTCTCGGCTAGAGGGCTCCAAGAGCACAATTACAACTTCTATGTTGATCTCATCACCATGGAGGGGTCCAGAAGGCTCTACCCAACAATGAGGCCCTTTCCCTATCATTTTTCGGAGCTAAAATAGATGCAACGTTCTACGAGGACACACATGGCTCTAGATTCATGTGGGTTCCTGATAGATTTCTTTAAGCGTCGTTGGGTTCTTCTTAAGCCCCTTATTAGTAGCATTATCGGGTTTGTTCTCGGGACGATTGATGCTAAAGACATCAGATTTGCTATCCTTGCCATTATCCCTAAAAATCCCTAGGGTGGATCATAATTAACAGTTTAGGCCGTTTTCAGTTATTAACGTTCTATTTAAGTTAGTGGTCAAAGTGTATGCTATGCGGTTGGGTCCTATAGTCATCAAGATTGTCGATCGATATCAAATTGTCTTCATTAAGGGTTGACATAATTTGGAGGGCATCTTATCACTCCATGAGGTGGCGCATGAACTTACACTTGATTTCGAGGAAGCCTATGATAGAGTTAGCTGGTCGTTCCTTCACAAAGTCTTCTTTGAAAAGTTTTCCACTTTCCACGCCAGTTTTGTCCATAGAATTATGTAGTTTGTTTCCAGAGGACTGACTTTGTTTTATATTAACAGGGAGGGTGGTCCTTTCTTAGAATCAACTGTGGCCTTAGGAAAGGCGACCCCATCTCCCCCTTCTCTTGGGCATTGTGTCCTACACCCTCTCTAGCTACTATGCCAAACAAAGCCAAACCAGAGGGAAACCTCGAGGGGGCGGTGTCCCATCTTATTCGAGGGGTCCGGGACTTCTCATTTGCAATATGCTAACGACACCTCGGTCCTATTCGAACCTAACGAGCAGAACATATCCATGGTCAAGACCATTCTTATCTGATTTGAAGCCATGTAAGGAAGGAAAATAATTTCTCTAAAAGAGAAGTGGTCGCCATGGGTGTGGAAAACGATGAGGGGTTGTGTCTAGATAATTTGTTGAACTGTAAGCTTTCTGAATTCCCCATTACCTATCCTAGGCTCCTCGCTTCCAACAAAGCCTTTTCAGCAATAATTGGGAGCCTATCGCCTCCAAGTTTGAGAAATGGGTTGACCAGTGACAGTGAAAACTCATGTCCTCAGGGGCGAGGTTGACTTTCACTAATGCATGCCTCTCTCCACACCCTCGTAGTATATGATGGGTTGATTCTAGGCGATGGGACACACAACTAGTTCTACAAAGTTATGCTTGGATTATTTTGGTAAGGGGACACTATAAAACCCAAATGTGGCATGGTCCATTGGGAGGACATATGTGTGCCTAAAAGCCCAGGGAGGTTTAGGGACTACCAACTGCAAGAAAAAGAACCTTGGCCTCTTAATAAAGTAGATATAGAAGAACCCTCAAAACGACAGAAGTCCCTGGGCCCAACTGTTAAATGCTAAATACTTTTGTAATCCTTGTTCTTCACATAAAAAAGGAGCCTCCCAGTTCTGAAACCAGATCCAGAAATGCAAAGAGATCTTTAATTTGGGTGCCAATTTTGTGTTTGGTGATTGGGCCGGCACAAAGTTCTGGCTTACTAAACGGCTCTATAACACCCCTTTAAGTGTCAAATATCAAAATCTCTCTGTCATTGCTATTGAACCATAAACACTAATTTAAGGACGTGATGTGCCCAAACTTATCAATTTTTCCTTCCTCAGAAATCCTAACATCAAGGAGAGGACATCCTAGGAATCCCTGCTACTTGATCTAGGCCAGGTCCATCTCTCGGATGAAAGAGACGTCATTGCTTTGGACCTTAAAGCATCGGGTTGCCCCTCGGTGAAACCTATCTACGCAAAACTTGTTCATGGCCCTCCTATCCGCTATGCCAAAGCCATATGGTCAACAACTGTCCCACTCACAATCAGTATATTCCTTTGGCAAGCGGCCAAAGATCGTCTCCCCTCGGCCCTCAACCTTCAGAAATGTCATGGGCCTGGGAAATGCTCGTGTGCACTTTCTGGCGCCCAGAACACGTTGATCATATCCCGTTCCACCGCACGACAACCAAATTCTTGTGGAGTTGTGTTCGGGAAAGCTTTGGCTGTAACTGGGATCTCAATTCGTTTCAAGAGATCCTTCCCCCTTCCCGATACTCGTGGGTAACATCGTAGAATCATTTGGCGTTCGTTTGCAGCCTTGGCAGGGGCACTTTGGACCTGCCGCCATAAGCTTACGATGGAGGGTTAAATCCCGCATCACCCCGTTGACTAAATTTATAAATGGTCCTTACTTTTTGAAAGTGGAGGCCTCTCGGAAAGAGGAATCACAGCGAGGTGGCACAAGTGGTACAAAACAAGATTAGAGACATCCACTCCATCAACAGAAGCAACCTCACTTGATGTTGTCGTTGGGCGCGTCCCATCGCTTCATGCCTTACCCTACTTAGCATGTTTCCTTTCAAGATGGTATGTAACTTGCAATTAGCATTTTCTCTCGTTGCGTCATCTTAAACCTTATGTTCTTGGTGGCTTTATTATTTTTAAAGCCGGGTGCTTGTTGCGCCTTTTATCTTAAAAACTTCAAAAGTGTAAAAACAAAAAATTACAATTGTAATTTTGGGATAACAAGAACAAGTCCTGAAAATGCCTAAATTCATAATATAATTGAAAAAGAAATATCAAACATAGACATAACCCACAAATAAGCAGGTGACAAGCACTTATGTATGTGGTTACACATGCAAAAAAGAACAAGCAATTATGTGGTTAGACGGGAACTATCGATATAACCAAACATACAAAAGTTCGAATCTCGAATGAAAGCCGAAATGACATCGCCGTCGCAGTGCGCGATCCAACGTTTAGAAATTTGATTGGAATGCGGAAACGATTCAGTCGGTGGAAAATACATATTCAGCTTGACTGACGGACCGAGATCAGCGACCGGAAAATTCGAATGAAAGCAAACTGAAATCAGCCGGCTGAGAAGTAGCATTCGTGCAGTTTTGAATGTTTGAAACAAGGCGGTAAACATTCACCATGCATGCATTCCCATTATTAGTAAACATTCACCATGCATGCATTCCCTTTGGCAATGGGGATGCCGAGGGCTCTGCCTAGCTGGGAGGTCCTTTTCTCCCCGAGAAATATTTGCCCACTGCCTAGCTGGGAGAGCTCGCCGGAGCAGAACGTGGAACACGCCTCCGTGTGACGCCGCGAGAGGCGTCGCCACCGTCCGTCCTTCCGCCGCTGGACTGGAGCGGAATCGTGGCACACGCCTGCGGGCATCGCTTTTTCTCCGCGGGGTACACGCCAGGTACCGGCCAAAGCCAAGAGCCGGACGTATCCGCCGGGACCTTATCGCTCCAACGCACACGCACATGCGAGCCCATATTGCATGGACCGTATGCATGTAGTGCAAGATAGTACTACTGCACTACGTAGTGCCTGCACCTCAGATCGAGATGCACATGTTTAAAAAAAGATCTACATGCGCATAAATAATAAATAAGTAAACGATAACTAAAATGCTTCTTCCATCTCCCTCTCTTGAGTAGTGCGTACTATTATTTTGAGTAGCTCTAAACTTTCTTTCTTAATCAACGAAAATGATAGGTCTTTTGCCTTGTTTATTTATGAAAAGAAAGGAAATTATTTTGAGTACGTGGACTACGATCTCTATAAATAGGATCCAGGGCTCACTCTCTCCGACATCAGATCCTTCCATCACCCCTTCCTTTCCTTTGCCAGAGTTGCACAGTTTAGGTAACTAACACTGTGCACCTGTCCGGCCCTCTCACTCCTCCATCCTCCTGGGCCGTCCCATTGTGTAGCGCAATAGCAGGCACAGCTATCCAGCCACGATGCTAACGGCGACCAAGTCTCTGGTAGGCGGTGCATGTGCCGCCCCGTCGCCGGCCCGGCGGCGGACGTTCGTGGTGCCCGAGGCGCGCCGGAAGCCAGGCAATAATGGCCGCCGCACCAGCGTGTCCAAGGTAGGCAGCACCAGCACCACCACCACTACCACCACCACCTTGTCGTCCGACTCCAATGGGCCGGCCGTTGGCACGGTCGCCCGCCCGGACGTCCAAGTCCTGGACCGCAAGCACACCGTTGACATGAAGGCCACCGTGACGGTGCACATGAGTAAGGCAGCGGGGGTTCGTGATTTCCTGTACGATCTCATCCTCAAAACTTGGTTGCACGTTGACCTCGTCAGCTCCGAGTTGGATCCACGTGAGTGACAATTAAACCTCCCTGGTACATACATTGATGCATGCATATGTACACACAAGTTTGATATGTTTATGTGGTTGGGTCGGTGCAGAAACGGGGCAGGAGTGGGAGCCCATCTCCGGGGCCGTGAAGCACTCAGGTAGAGTGGACGACGAGTGGGACATGTACGAGGCGACCTTCAAGGTGCCGGCATCCTTCGGACCCATTGGCGCCGTTCAGGTCACAAACTACCACCACAGCGAGATGTTGCTGGGGGACATCGAGGTCTTCCCTACCGGCCAGGAGGAGTCCGCCGTCACGTTCCACTGCAACTCCTGGATCGACCCCTCGCACTGCACCCCCGACAAGCGTGTTTTCTTTCCCGCGGTCAGTCAACTACTATCCAATCGAAATCGATCTTTATTTACTTCCTCTAATGTCAAAACGTCTTACATTTTGAGACAGAGGAAGTACATCATTATTCATCACTTAACTAATTTAGCATGTATATGTGTGTGGTGCAGCGCTCGTACCTTCCGTCGCAGACGCCCAAGGGCGTGGAGGGGCTGCGCAAGCGTGAGCTCGAGATCCTCCGCGGCACCGGCTGCGGTGAGCGCAAGGAACACGACCGCATCTACGACTACGACGTGTACAATGACCTCGGCAACCCCGACGATGAAAAGAACCCCACCACACGGCCTGTGCTCGGTGGCAAGGAGCACCCCTACCCGCGACGCTGCCGCACGGGCCGCCCTCGCAGCAAGAAAGACCCGTTTTCCGAGGAGAGGAGCCACAAGGACCACATCTACGTGCCCCGGGACGAGGCCTTCACGGAGCGCAAGATGGGAGCGTTCGACACGAAGAAGTTCATGTCGCAGCTGCACGCCTTGACCACGGGCATAAAGACGGCCAAACACAAGGACCAGAGCTTCCCCTCCTTGTCGGCCATTGACAAGCTGTACGACGACAACTTCAGGAACCAGCCGGTGCAGCCCGAAGGGGGGAAGCTCAGGTTCGTCATTGATTTGCTTGAGACGGAGCTGCTCCACCTCTTCAAGCTCGAAGGGGCCGCGTTCCTCGAGGGGATACGCAGAGTCTTCAAGTTTGAAACGCCAGAGATTCATGACAGTATGTACAACAAAGATTCATCCATTGTTACGCGCATCATGTTATTTGCTTGCTTGATTAATGGGTCGATGAATAATTTGCATGAATGTTGGAAATGCAGGGGACAAGTTTGCTTGGTTCAGAGACGAGGAGTTTGCGCGACAAACCATCGCAGGGATGAACCCGTTGAGCATCCAACTAGTCACGGTATATATGTTGCCATTGTAGCTTTTTCCTTCATTCATTTTCCGGGAAAGGAAAAAATTCTTTGATTGATTGTTTTACCAATTTTGATATGAAAACTATGCATGCAGGAGTTTCCTATCAAGAGCAAGTTGGACGAGGCAACCTACGGCCCTGCAGACTCCCTCATCACTGAGGAGCTGGTTGAAGAGCAGATCAGACGTGTCATGACAGTTGAGGAGGCCGTGGCTAACAAGAAGCTCTTCATGTTGGACTACCATGACTTGTTGCTGCCATACGTCCTCAAGGTCCGCAAGCTCGAGGGCACCACCTTGTACGGCTCTCGCGCACTCTTCTTCCTCACCGCCGACGGCACGCTCCGGCCCATCGCCATCGAGCTCACCAGGCCCAAGTCCAAGAAGAAGCCGCAGTGGCGCCAGGTCTTCACGCCTGGATGCGACGGCAGCGTCACGGGATCCTGGCTGTGGCAGCTCGCCAAGGCCCATGTCCTGGCTCACGACGCCGGCGTCCACCAGCTCGTCAGCCACTGGCTGAGGACGCACGCCTGCACCGAGCCCTACATCATCGCCGCCAACCGGCAGCTCAGCCAGATGCACCCCGTCTACCGCCTGCTGCACCCGCACTTCCGCTTCACCATGGAGATCAACGCGCAGGCGCGCGCGATGCTCATCAACGCCGATGGGATCATCGAGGGCTCCTTCGCGCCCGGGGAGTACTCCATTGAGCTCAGCTCCGTGGCTTACGACCAGCAGTGGCGGTTCGACATGGAGGCCCTGCCGGAAGACCTCATCCGGAGGGGCATGGCGGTCAGGAAGGAGAATGGCGAGCTGGAGCTGGCCATAGAGGACTACCCCTACGCCAACGACGGCCTGCTCATCTGGGACGCCATCAAGGAGTGGGCGTTGACCTACGTGGAGCACTACTACCCGTGCACCGCGGACATCGTCGATGACGAGGAGCTCCAGGCTTGGTGGACCGAGGTGCGCACCAAAGGCCACGCCGACAAGCAGGACGAGCCGTGGTGGCCCGAGCTGGACAGCCATGAGAACCTGGCGCAGGCCCTGGCGACCATCATGTGGGTCACGTCGGCGCATCACGCCGCCGTCAACTTCGGGCAGTACCCCATGGCCGGGTACATCCCCAACCGCCCGACCATGGCCCGGAGGAACATGCCGACCGAGATGGGCGCCGATGACATGCGCGCGTTCGTAGAAGCGCCGGAGAAGGTGCTGCTGGACACGTTCCCGTCCCAGTACCAGAGTGCCATAGTCCTTGCCATCTTGGACCTCCTGTCGACGCACTCGTCGGATGAGGAGTACATGGGCACGCACGAAGAGCCGTCATGGAAACAGGATGGGGCGATCAGGCAGGCATTTGACAAGTTCAAGGAGAGGACAAGGGAGATCGTGGAGCAGGTGGACGAGTGGAACAACGACCCTGACCGGAAGAACCGGCACGGCGCCGGTATGGTGCCGTATGTGCTGCTCAGGCCGTCGGACGGTGATCCTACGGACGAGAGGATGGTGATGGAGATGGGCATCCCCAACAGCATCTCCATTTGAGCTGAGTTGTGTCATTGTGTGCGTGGCTGAACTAGCCGTAAATAAGCGTGTCTTCTAGTCTACTGGCCCAACATTTTGGGTATAATGGGAGTGGGACATCTGTGTGACCGAAAATGGTAATAAAAGGACACGAGGAAGGATATACATGCTGCACGAGATAATATCAAGATTTGCATCTCTTCCAAGGCGGAAAACATCTTGACCAGAATGCATACGGTCATTAAAGGTGGGTAGATGAACTGGTTTGTCCACTTGAACCTCATAAATAGCAATTTCATAATGCTCTTGAAGATAGATGAGGTGGCCTAGTGTAGTTGTGTTGTCCAGCAAATGAACAATGACCTAAAATAGACGGTAGCAAAGGTTATGACCCTACATTTCCGAAAGAACTTATATTGAGGAAAACGTTTTTGAGAGAACAACTATCATGAAAGTCGAGAGCTAGAATAAGATCTTTTGTTTCTAATTTTCTATCCTAACAAAGTTGAAGATAATGACACACTTAATTTGCAACTAGCCACCGGTGTATCAACTGAGTCATTAGAAATAATTTAATTTGAGAAGGCATAAACAAGCAGATAAAAAATCATAGCCAGTCAAATAGGTAGATAAATAGACCGTTGAATATATGTTTTTACTTGCATAGTAGTGTAGGGCTCCCCACCCCAATTTCATTTGAAAAGAAGCTACTAATTAAAACATGCATCGTCTTAAGTTCAGGTACCACCATTCGGTGGCACAAACGCCCTTGCTGAAATTATGATGACAAAGAGACTAGTGAATGTTAAGAAGGTCACCTTAGCGTTATGATGATATTCGCCTGTCCACTGCCGCTTCCACTGGTGGATATCATTTTTGCGAATGAGATGAGCAGACGTCAAAACAAGGGCGGTTTTTCTCTGGTCATCCCTTTGAAACCACAAGCCACAACATTTATTCAGCTGTTGATTTCCTAGAAAGCAACAAAAGTTACAAACATTGCCTAGGTAGCAAATATTACCTCTGTAAACAAATATAAGATGTTTTAAATCACTAAAGTAGTGATCTCAAATGTCTTATATTTGTCTTGTTGTTTACAGAGGGAGTATTAGTTAGGAAGCAAAATGATGTTAAATACACACCGAGAAAGGATGAGAGCAAAATGGTAGATTTAGCAGCAAGAAGTACTGCATCTCTTGTGAGTTCACGGATGGAAAGGAGGAGACGGTCTTTGCGCAGGCACGAAGATGGTTTGTGCATCTTATATTTGATATTTATCCAGGAAAACAACAATAACCAGTATAATGGAAAGACAACTAACGCAGACCGACCAATACAAAATAGATTACATTGCAAACATGGCAGCCTTCTTGCTCCAATTATATGCCGCTTGTCGGAGATAAAAAATTGCACTATACCAACAGCAAAAGAAAAAGGGACACATGTACCCGGCTTTGCCATACTAGGCTTTAAAGACCGTAATAGCCACTCGCCCTTTGAGACGAGATTTAGAAGTCATTGAAGAAGCATCGGTTGGAGTACCCACACACCCACACATTACAGATTTGCAATCCATCACCATCGGTCTAGAATGTCGGAGAAACAGACCATGACGCAGAACAACATAGTAGAAGATGTTGAAGTGGTCGCTCCAATAGAGCATGAGGTTGTAGTTTGTGGTTGTCATTTGACACACGAGAGGGGGCATAGCTGGAAACGTAATATAAAGCGTAGGTGGTCGCCTGGTGGGGTGATAGGGGGTAAAGATGGAATCTTTTGTAAAGATAAAATGCAATTTACTATGCGTGTAAAAGCTTGTGATTTGAGCACAGTATTTTGAAGTAATTGCCACTATAGGGTGAAAGTACACATTGCTACATGATGGCAAAGTAAAAGGAATGAACCGACAATTTAGCAATTAATAGCCAATAACATATAGGCTCTGCTCTAAGCTATATACGCTGCTTCTACAGTCCAAGCATTACACTCCAGCATAATTGCCCAGTTGAATTCATCATCCACAGCTGCTACACTTGCATACAGACAGGATGTAAGTTTCACAAGACTCAAAATAAGTAGTAGCCAATAATATGTTCTGCTCTAACATGGAGGTTATGCTCTAAGCTTAAGCTGCTTCTACGGTCCAAAGGCACCCATAATTTAAAGTTTTAGACTAAGAATGCACAACAAAAAGATTATGCCAAAAATGAATTTGCAATGGACATGCAGGGTCAGTTCAATTGACTCGTCCATGAAGGCCAGCAGTGGGCAAGTGCCTACACAAATAAAAAAAACACAATGTTCAGTTAGATAGACCTTTGGAGATCACTTAATGGTTAAATTGCTAGCTAAAGGTTGACCAAAATACTGCGTTTTTTTTTGCAATGTAAACAAAATTAGATAAGAGAAATAACAATTGATTCTTCATGAAGTTGTTTACCACACATGACAATCTCCTCTGTAACCTTCGAATCTGAGTTAAACGTGCTAAATGTAAACTATGTTGACATGGAAGATATTTACCTCAGGCCCAGCTCAAGAATCAAGAGTCATAAGACTGACATGGCTTCTTCACCCATGATAGGGTAAGCACCTACACAGATAAAAACATCACACTTAGATGCATCTTTGGCTCCTGCAGAAATATGATTTATAACAGGGAGATGTTTACCTTTTACAATGTCCTCGCCACAATCTGATACAATTACAGTCAAGTTTCTAGTTCTCGGACAAAGTTTGGTAGCATCAAATATTTTCACCTGTAAAGCAATCCATAAAATTAAATGTACTAAAACACATTTTCAGTAGTGCTATGGTCGGCATGAATACGTAGTTATAACATAGAGTTAACTTACCGAAACATCTTTTTCAGTATTCAATTTCTTTCCTTGATCAAAATGATCCCAGCATATGTCTATCAACATGGTTTCCAACTGGCAAAATCATAAAAGTCAAGAGTGTCACATAAAAAATATGGAAAATATACCCTACAATCAGGAGCACTCACCCTCACACCTCTCCCTGACACGAAATACTTTCTTGTTCTGTGATTTTCGAAATACATAATGGCTACAACTCTAAAGATATTTCATATATAAAGCACCTCCACTAAAATATATAGGACCATACTCCTTTATTGAATTAATCGTGCATATACCAGATACTCTAGCTACAAGTACAATTCAACATCCACCCGCAAAAAAAAAATCAATTCAACATCTTTGCATCGTAGGTGCTATATACTCTTTATAAATCTTAGCTACAGGATACATATGTGCCAATTACAGAACATACACTTGTCATGGTCGACCAGGTGGGGCCATCATTATGTGCGCAGGGCTAGGGCAGAGCCTGCAGCCTGAGGCTTCTAGATTGTTAACATAGGAAAGAATTAGAGTTTTATTAGGAATCGGTCTGAGCCAACTTGGGGATCAAGTAGATGCCGTCCATATATTGGACAACCGAAGGGTTCTTCGCCGCCATGGCACCCTGGGCACTTAGTAATTGTATGCACAGTAGATGACATGGTGGATGTGGCGTTGTTGCAGAATGTAATCAACTCTGTAACATTGCACCGTTGAGGGAGCCTCCCCTTTATTCTATAGTATATGATACGCACAGTCGTGTGTATCCGAGAGAAAAAACATTGGACAGACATGTAAGCCTTAAGAGGACTGTGCGTATAAAGAAAACCAGAAAACAAAGGTTCACCCCCACCAAACCTCCCGCCGACCTTTTTTTAAGATGTTCGAAGCAATGGCTCATTTTCTAAAGAGGCCATCGATGGGGCACTTAAGGGCGTGAAGGAAGATACTGCTATACTGCTAGCATCCGGGAGCAAAGCTAGCAAGTTACAGCAAGATGGCACCGGCAGTCTTCCATCAATGATGGGAAGGACGATCAGGGCCTCGCGGCCAAGGTCAGCGCCAAAGATGATGGCTTGTAGGGGAATCCCAAGTTTGCCATGTTGGGAGTTCCTGATCTAGGATGGGTCAGAATATGTGCTTCACTCGCTGACTCAAGTTGAGTAGTAATCCGAAGGGCAAGGTACTCCGAAACACCGCAAAACATGGTTAGCATCATACCACCTCACCAGGGAGGGCCCACTGTGGTACCACTGCCTCAGGCACGGGGAAGGCATGCTACCATGGGAGACTTTCAGCGGACAACTTAACAATCATTTTGGTTCAAAAATATGAAACACCAAAACCGGGCGAGTTGAAGCTCCTTGATAGCCTGGAACCATCGACAAGTATGAGGAATAATTTCTCACATTGGTGTGTTGCTGTGAGGGTCTAACCGAGGCGCATGAAGTAGAGTTTTACATCGCAGGGTTGTGTAAGCCATTGCGTACAAATGTACAATTCACATCCCTGAGAGAAGGGGCGATGGACCAGGTACGGGCATTTGAGGACCATGACAAGACAGAGGGCGAGAACTAGGGTGCGCCGGTTACTGCCACATCCACCCTCTCGACCCACTCACTCGTCTACCCCGGCCCTTACTGCTCATGCCAATGTTGCACTACTGGGTACCTTAGGAATTCCGCAGGACACCCTAGGCAAAAGGCCCTTCAGGCGCCTCACAACAGCGGAGATGGACGATCGTTTTGCCAAAGCTTTGCTTCAACTGTGACTCACAAGTTCACACCTGGTCACTGTTATAAGAATTTTTTATTTCTGTAGCTAAGAGCGACAATGGCGACTCTACCAAGGAGGATGCGGATGTGGAGGTCTCCCTTCAGCTCTCACTGGTATCCACAAAAGCTCAACTATGTAGTAGGCAATTGTCATCCCGAGGAATCATCCTCATTGCTCTTGTTGACTCTAAGCTCCACCCAAAATTTCCTATCATACCAAGCCACCATGCGCACCCGCGTGGAGCTTTCCCAACGGGCAAGCATGCGTGTGGATGTGGCCAATGGCAACAAGGTCATCGGCCATGGGATCTGTCATGGCCTTGACGTCTTAGTGGGTACACAACCATTTACCGTCGGCTGCTAAGCCTTTCCTTTGTAGAGTTACAACATGGTGCTCGGTGTGCAATGGCTAGTGGCTCATTGAGATCCATCTGTTGGACTTCACCAAGCTCACCATGTCGACAAGCCGTGCATATTACCGCCTAACAACCTTGCTACATGATTTTGAGGGCATGGTCGTCGAGCCGCGCATATTACCTCTAGAGCGGTGATGTGATCACCGCATTCACCTCCTTCTAGGAGCGGCTCCAGTGGTGGTCCGTCCATATCGCAGACACACCAAAAGGCAAGATTGAGTGGCAATGCGCCGATATGTGAGATTAGATCCGAATTTTCCTCTCGGTCCATTTGATCAAGAAGCAAGATGGCTTGAGGAGTTTCTTTAGGGACTATCGTGCCCTCGATCACATCTATTATTGGGTTCGCAAGCTACTTGGATTTTGTAGTGGAATTTAGTCCGGGAAATCTCAATACTAAGATGCCAAGCACCACGATGTTGATCAATGATTGTGGCCTGATCCAATTGATGAGAATAACCATCTATGCAGAAAGCTGGTACATTCAGCCATGAATTAATGTTCTTCAACAAGCACACCATTATTCAAATTATTTAATTAGAATTACAAAATTACTATCTACCTATTAAGGATGTGTGAGATTAATCTAAGGTGGATTAGAAAGTAACTAAACCTAGTTGTAGCAAAAAATAGAAAATTCAACAAATACAAAAATGCACAAACCTCAATTGTAGTAGAAATGTGCTTTCCGTTAAAACTTTCAATGACATCACCCTTGCGAATTCCAATTTTCTCAGCATGTGAACCTTTTGACACCTAATTTTCAATTAGCATGATTACTTCATAATATGCATATGGCAAATAAATTTAAAATAAACTATAATGGAACTGATAGTCAAAATTATATAAAAAGCACCATATATATACCTGCTCAACAATAAGACCAGAGTCGACGTTATGCTTACGAGTCATCCTCTCAATACAAATAGGATTTAAAAACTTGATTGGACTAAATGTCATTCCAAGGTGGAGGCGAGGCATACAACTATACCAAATAAAATGAAGACGAAACGAGTATCAAATTTAAGAAAGAACATCATAACATTAATATCTTTACAAGACATAGGTATCACATATGTTACTAACAAAGAATTGAGAAGGGGGAAATACATACTTGAACCTCCTCCAAAAATCCAAGGACTTGTGCAATATCGACGAAGGTACAAACGTCTCATTGATTTGGTTGTTGACTAGACCCACAACCTTCCCTTCTAAATCAATGATGGGCCCTCCATCATCATGTAACTATAGCATTGTAGTAGTGACGAATATTATGATTTGTAATGAGAAGGAAATAAGATGGAGATGCAAAACATAAATTTGAGATGTTCCGTACCAGTTTGAGACTAGATGCATCACCAAGAAAATACATGTAGTGGCATCTCTCATATTGAGATGGAATCTCATAGGCCAAATTACCATGTGTCATCTTTATATCAAGATTTGCATCTCTTCCAAGGCGGAAAACATCTTGACCAGAATGCATACGGTCATTAAAGGTGGGTAGATGAACTGGTTTGTCCACTTGAACCTCATAAATAGCAATTTCATAATGCTCTTGAAGATAGATGAGGTGGCCTAGTGTAGTTGTGTTGTCCAGCAAATGAACAATGACCTAAAATAGACGGTAGCAAAGGTTATGACCCTACATTTCCGAAAGAACTTATATTGAGGAAAACGTTTTTGAGAGAACAACTATCATGAAAGTCGAGAGCTAGAATAAGATCTTTTGTTTCTAATTTTCTATCCTAACAAAGTTGAAGATAATGACACACTTAATTTGCAACTAGCCACCGGTGTATCAACTGAGTCATTAGAAATAATTTAATTTGAGAAGGCATAAACAAGCAGATAAAAAATCATAGCCAGTCAAATAGGTAGATAAATAGACCGTTGAATATATGTTTTTACTTGCATAGTAGTGTAGGGCTCCCCACCCCAATTTCATTTGAAAAGAAGCTACTAATTAAAACATGCATCGTCTTAAGTTCAGGTACCACCATTCGGTGGCACAAACGCCCTTGCTGAAATTATGATGACAAAGAGACTAGTGAATGTTAAGAAGGTCACCTTAGCGTTATGATGATATTCGCCTGTCCACTGCCGCTTCCACTGGTGGATATCATTTTTGCGAATGAGATGAGCAGACGTCAAAACAAGGGCGGTTTTTCTCTGGTCATCCCTTTGAAACCACAAGCCACAACATTTATTCAGCTGTTGATTTCCTAGAAAGCAACAAAAGTTACAAACATTGCCTAGGTAGCAAATATTACCTCTGTAAACAAATATAAGATGTTTTAAATCACTAAAGTAGTGATCTCAAATGTCTTATATTTGTCTTGTTGTTTACAGAGGGAGTATTAGTTAGGAAGCAAAATGATGTTAAATACACACCGAGAAAGGATGAGAGCAAAATGGTAGATTTAGCAGCAAGAAGTACTGCATCTCTTGTGAGTTCACGGATGGAAAGGAGGAGACGGTCTTTGCGCAGGCACGAAGATGGTTTGTGCATCTTATATTTGATATTTATCCAGGAAAACAACAATAACCAGTATAATGGAAAGACAACTAACGCAGACCGACCAATACAAAATAGATTACATTGCAAACATGGCAGCCTTCTTGCTCCAATTATATGCCGCTTGTCGGAGATAAAAAATTGCACTATACCAACAGCAAAAGAAAAAGGGACACATGTACCCGGCTTTGCCATACTAGGCTTTAAAGACCGTAATAGCCACTCGCCCTTTGAGACGAGATTTAGAAGTCATTGAAGAAGCATCGGTTGGAGTACCCACACACCCACACATTACAGATTTGCAATCCATCACCATCGGTCTAGAATGTCGGAGAAACAGACCATGACGCAGAACAACATAGTAGAAGATGTTGAAGTGGTCGCTCCAATAGAGCATGAGGTTGTAGTTTGTGGTTGTCATTTGACACACGAGAGGGGGCATAGCTGGAAATGTAATATAAAGCGTAGGTGGTCGCCTGGTGGGGTGATAGGGGGTAAAGATGGAATCTTTTGTAAAGATAAAATGCAATTTACTATGCGTGTAAAAGCTTGTGATTTGAGCACAGTATTTTGAAGTAATTGCCACTATAGGGTGAAAGTACACATTGCTACATGATGGCAAAGTAAAAGGAATGAACCGACAATTTAGCAATTAATAGCCAATAACATATAGGCTCTGCTCTAAGCTATATACGCTGCTTCTACAGTCCAAGCATTACACTCCAGCATAATTGCCCAGTTGAATTCATCATCCACAGCTGCTACACTTGCATACAGACAGGATGTAAGTTTCACAAGACTCAAAATAAGTAGTAGCCAATAATATGTTCTGCTCTAACATGGAGGTTATGCTCTAAGCTTAAGCTGCTTCTACGGTCCAAAGGCACCCATAATTTAAAGTTTTAGACTAAGAATGCACAACAAAAAGATTATGCCAAAAATGAATTTGCAATGGACATGCAGGGTCAGTTCAATTGACTCGTCCATGAAGGCCAGCAGTGGGCAAGTGCCTACACAAATAAAAAAAACACAATGTTCAGTTAGATAGGCCTTTGGAGATCACTTAATGGTTAAATTGCTAGCTAAAGGTTGACCAAAATACTGCGTTTTTTTTTTTTTGCAATGTAAACAAAATTAGATAAGAGAAATAACAATTGATTCTTCATGAAGTTGTTTACCACACATGACAATCTCCTCTGTAACCTTCGAATCTGAGTTAAACGTGCTAAATGTAAACTATGTTGACATGGAAGATATTTACCTCAGGCCCAGCTCAAGAATCAAGAGTCATAAGACTGACATGGCTTCTTCACCCATGATAGGGTAAGCACCTACACAGATAAAAACATCACACTTAGATGCATCTTTGGCTCCTGCAGAAATATGATTTATAACAGGGAGATGTTTACCTTTTACAATGTCCTCGCCACAATCTGATACAATTACAGTCAAGTTTCTAGTTCTCGGACAAAGTTTGGTAGCATCAAATATTTTCACCTGTAAAGCAATCCATAGAATTAAATGTACCAAAACACATTTTCAGTAGTGCTATGGTCGGCATGAATACGTAGTTATAACATAGAGTTAACTTACCGAAACATCTTTTTCAGTATTCAATTTCTTTCCTTGATCAAAATGATCCCAGCATATGTCTATCAACATGGTTTCCAACTGGCAAAATCATAAAAGTCAAGAGTGTCACATAAAAAATATGGAAAATATACCCTACAATCAGGAGCACTCACCCTCACACCTCTCCCTGACACGAAATACTTTCTTGTTCTGTGATTTTCGAAATACATAATGGCTACAACTCTAAAGATATTTCATATATAAAGCACCTCCACTAAAATATATAGGACCATACTCCTTTATTGAATTAATCGTGCATATACCAGATACTCTAGCTACAAGTACAATTCAACATCCACCCGCAAAAAAAAATCAATTCAACATCTTTGCATCGTAGGTGCTATATACTCTTTATAAATCTTAGCTACAGGATACATATGTGCCAATTACAGAACATACACTTGTCATGGTCGACCAGGTGGGGCCATCATTATGTGCGCAGGGCTAGGGCAGAGCCTGCAGCCTGAGGCTTCTAGATTGTTAACATAGGAAAGAATTAGAGTTTTATTAGGAATCGGTCTGAGCCAACTTGGGGATCAAGTAGATGCCGTCCATATATTGGACAACCGAAGGGTTCTTCGCCGCCATGGCACCCTGGGCACTTAGTAATTGTATGCACAGTAGATGACATGGTGGATGTGGCGTTGTTGCAGAATGTAATCAACTCTGTAACATTGCACCGTTGAGGGAGCCTCCCCTTTATTCTATAGTATATGATACGCACAGTCGTGTGTATCCGAGAGAAAAAACATTGGACAGACATGTAAGCCTTAAGAGGACTGTGCGTATAAAGAAAACCAGAAAACAAAGGTTCACCCCCACCAAACCTCCCGCCGACCTTTTTTTAAGATGTTCGAAGCAATGGCTCATTTTCTAAAGAGGCCATCGATGGGGCACTTAAGGGCGTGAAGGAAGATACTGCTATACTGCTAGCATCCGGGAGCAAAGCTAGCAAGTTACAGCAAGATGGCACCGGCAGTCTTCCATCAATGATGGGAAGGACGATCAGGGCCTCGCGGCCAAGGTCAGCGACAAAGATGATGGCTTGTAGGGGAATCCCAAGTTTGCCATGTTGGGTGTTCCTGATCTAGGATGGGTCAGAATATGTGCTTCACTCGCTGACTCAAGTTGAGTAGTAATCCGAAGGGCAAGGTACTCCGAAACACCGCAAAACATGGTTAGCATCATACCACCTCACCAGGGAGGGCCCACTGTGGTACCACTGCCTCAGGCACGGGGAAGGCATGCTACCATGGGAGACTTTCAGCGGACAACTTAACAATCATTTTGGTTCAAAAATATGAAACACCAAAACCGGGCGAGTTGAAGCTCCTTGATAGCCTGGAACCATCGACAAGTATGAGGAATAATTTCTCACATTGGTGTGTTGCTGTGAGGGTCTAACCGAGGCGCATGAAGTAGAGTTTTACATCGCAGGGTTGTGTAAGCCATTGCGTACAAATGTACAATTCACATCCCTGAGAGAAGGGGCGATGGACCAGGTACGGGCATTTGAGGACCATGACAAGACAGAGGGCGAGAACTAGGGTGCGCCGGTTACTGCCACATCCACCCTCTCGACCCACTCACTCGTCTACCCCGGCCCTTACTGCTCATGCCAATGTTGCACTACTGGGTACCTTAGGAATTCCGCAGGACACCCTAGGCAAAAGGCCCTTCAGGCGCCTCACAACAGCGGAGATGGACGATCGTTTTGCCAAAGCTTTGCTTCAACTGTGACTCACAAGTTCACACCTGGTCACTGTTATAAGAATTTTTTATTTCTGTAGCTAAGAGCGACAATGGCGACTCTACCAAGGAGGATGCGGATGTGGAGGTCTCCCTTCAGCTCTCACTGGTATCCACAAAAGCTCAACTATGTAGTAGGCAATTGTCATCCCGAGGAATCATCCTCATTGCTCTTGTTGACTCTAAGCTCCACCCAAAATTTCCTATCATACCAAGCCACCATGCGCACCCGCGTGGAGCTTTCCCAACGGGCAAGCATGCGTGTGGATGTGGCCAATGGCAACAAGGTCATCGGCCATGGGATCTGTCATGGCCTTGACGTCTTAGTGGGTACACAACCATTTACCGTCGGCTGCTAAGCCTTTCCTTTGTAGAGTTACAACATGGTGCTCGGTGTGCAATGGCTAGTGGCTCATTGAGATCCATCTGTTGGACTTCACCAAGCTCACCATGTCGTCAAGCCGTGCATATTACCGCCTAACAACCTTGCTACATGATTTTGAGGGCATGGTCGTCGAGCCGCGCATATTACCTCTAGAGCGGTGATGTGATCACCGCATTCACCTCCTTCTAGGAGCGGCTCCAGTGGTGGTCCGTCCATATCGCAGACACACCAAAAGGCAAGATTGAGTGGCAATGCGCCGATATGTGAGATTAGATCCGAATTTTCCTCTCGGTCCATTTGATCAAGAAGCAAGATGGCTTGAGGAGTTTCTTTAGGGACTATCGTGCCCTCGATCACATCTATTATTGGGTTCGCAAGCTACTTGGATTTTGTAGTGGAATTTAGTCCGGGAAATCTCAATACTAAGATGCCAAGCACCACGATGTTGATCAATGATTGTGGCCTGATCCAATTGATGAGAATAACCATCTATGCAGAAAGCTGGTACATTCAGCCATGAATTAATGTTCTTCAACAAGCACACCATTATTCAAATTATTTAATTAGAATTACAAAATTACTATCTACCTATTAAGGATGTGTGAGATTAATCTAAGGTGGATTAGAAAGTAACTAAACCTAGTTGTAGCAAAAAATAGAAAATTCAACAAATACAAAAATGCACAAACCTCAATTGTAGTAGAAATGTGCTTTCCGTTAAAACTTTCAATGACATCACCCTTGCGAATTCCAATTTTCTCAGCATGTGAACCTTTTGACACCTAATTTTCAATTAGCATGATTACTTCATAATATGCATATGGCAAATAAATTTAAAATAAACTATAATGGAACTGATAGTCAAAATTATATAAAAAGCACCATATATATACCTGCTCAACAATAAGACCAGAGTCGACGTTATGCTTACGAGTCATCCTCTCAATACAAATAGGATTTAAAAACTTGATTGGACTAAATGTCATTCCAAGGTGGAGGCGAGGCATACAACTATACCAAATAAAATGAAGACGAAACGAGTATCAAATTTAAGAAAGAACATCATAACATTAATATCTTTACAAGACATAGGTATCACATATGTTACTAACAAAGAATTGAGAAGGGGGAAATACATACTTGAACCTCCTCCAAAAATCCAAGGACTTGTGCAATATCGACGAAGGTACAAACGTCTCATTGATTTGGTTGTTGACTAGACCCACAACCTTCCCTTCTAAATCAATGATGGGCCCTCCATCATCATGTAACTATAGCATTGTAGTAGTGACGAATATTATGATTTGTAATGAGAAGGAAATAAGATGGAGATGCAAAACATAAATTTGAGATGTTCCGTACCAGTTTGAGACTAGATGCATCACCAAGAAAATACATGTAGTGGCATCTCTCATATTGAGATGGAATCTCATAGGCCAAATTACCATGTGTCATCTTTATATCAAGATTTGCATCTCTTCCAAGGCGGAAAACATCTTGACCAGAATGCATACGGTCATTAAAGGTGGGTAGATGAACTGGTTTGTCCACTTGAACCTCATAAATAGCAATTTCATAATGCTCTTGAAGATAGATGAGGTGGCCTAGTGTAGTTGTGTTGTCCAGCAAATGAACAATGACCTAAAATAGACGGTAGCAAAGGTTATGACCCTACATTTCCGAAAGAACTTATATTGAGGAAAACGTTTTTGAGAGAACAACTATCATGAAAGTCGAGAGCTAGAATAAGATCTTTTGTTTCTAATTTTCTATCCTAACAAAGTTGAAGATAATGACACACTTAATTTGCAACTAGCCACCGGTGTATCAACTGAGTCATTAGAAATAATTTAATTTGAGAAGGCATAAACAAGCAGATAAAAAATCATAGCCAGTCAAATAGGTAGATAAATAGACCGTTGAATATATGTTTTTACTTGCATAGTAGTGTAGGGCTCCCCACCCCAATTTCATTTGAAAAGAAGCTACTAATTAAAACATGCATCGTCTTAAGTTCAGGTACCACCATTCGGTGGCACAAACGCCCTTGCTGAAATTATGATGACAAAGAGACTAGTGAATGTTAAGAAGGTCACCTTAGCGTTATGATGATATTCGCCTGTCCACTGCCGCTTCCACTGGTGGATATCATTTTTGCGAATGAGATGAGCAGACGTCAAAACAAGGGCGGTTTTTCTCTGGTCATCCCTTTGAAACCACAAGCCACAACATTTATTCAGCTGTTGATTTCCTAGAAAGCAACAAAAGTTACAAACATTGCCTAGGTAGCAAATATTACCTCTGTAAACAAATATAAGATGTTTTAAATCACTAAAGTAGTGATCTCAAATGTCTTATATTTGTCTTGTTGTTTACAGAGGGAGTATTAGTTAGGAAGCAAAATGATGTTAAATACACACCGAGAAAGGATGAGAGCAAAATGGTAGATTTAGCAGCAAGAAGTACTGCATCTCTTGTGAGTTCACGGATGGAAAGGAGGAGACGGTCTTTGCGCAGGCACGAAGATGGTTTGTGCATCTTATATTTGATATTTATCCAGGAAAACAACAATAACCAGTATAATGGAAAGACAACTAACGCAGACCGACCAATACAAAATAGATTACATTGCAAACATGGCAGCCTTCTTGCTCCAATTATATGCCGCTTGTCGGAGATAAAAAATTGCACTATACCAACAGCAAAAGAAAAAGGGACACATGTACCCGGCTTTGCCATACTAGGCTTTAAAGACCGTAATAGCCACTCGCCCTTTGAGACGAGATTTAGAAGTCATTGAAGAAGCATCGGTTGGAGTACCCACACACCCACACATTACAGATTTGCAATCCATCACCATCGGTCTAGAATGTCGGAGAAACAGACCATGACGCAGAACAACATAGTAGAAGATGTTGAAGTGGTCGCTCCAATAGAGCATGAGGTTGTAGTTTGTGGTTGTCATTTGACACACGAGAGGGGGCATAGCTGGAAATGTAATATAAAGCGTAGGTGGTCGCCTGGTGGGGTGATAGGGGGTAAAGATGGAATCTTTTGTAAAGATAAAATGCAATTTACTATGCGTGTAAAAGCTTGTGATTTGAGCACAGTATTTTGAAGTAATTGCCACTATAGGGTGAAAGTACACATTGCTACATGATGGCAAAGTAAAAGGAATGAACCGACAATTTAGCAATTAATAGCCAATAACATATAGGCTCTGCTCTAAGCTATATACGCTGCTTCTACAGTCCAAGCATTACACTCCAGCATAATTGCCCAGTTGAATTCATCATCCACAGCTGCTACACTTGCATACAGACAGGATGTAAGTTTCACAAGACTCAAAATAAGTAGTAGCCAATAATATGTTCTGCTCTAACATGGAGGTTATGCTCTAAGCTTAAGCTGCTTCTACGGTCCAAAGGCACCCATAATTTAAAGTTTTAGACTAAGAATGCACAACAAAAAGATTATGCCAAAAATGAATTTGCAATGGACATGCAGGGTCAGTTCAATTGACTCGTCCATGAAGGCCAGCAGTGGGCAAGTGCCTACACAAATAAAAAAAACACAATGTTCAGTTAGATAGGCCTTTGGAGATCACTTAATGGTTAAATTGCTAGCTAAAGGTTGACCAAAATACTGCGTTTTTTTTTTTTGCAATGTAAACAAAATTAGATAAGAGAAATAACAATTGATTCTTCATGAAGTTGTTTACCACACATGACAATCTCCTCTGTAACCTTCGAATCTGAGTTAAACGTGCTAAATGTAAACTATGTTGACATGGAAGATATTTACCTCAGGCCCAGCTCAAGAATCAAGAGTCATAAGACTGACATGGCTTCTTCACCCATGATAGGGTAAGCACCTACACAGATAAAAACATCACACTTAGATGCATCTTTGGCTCCTGCAGAAATATGATTTATAACAGGGAGATGTTTACCTTTTACAATGTCCTCGCCACAATCTGATACAATTACAGTCAAGTTTCTAGTTCTCGGACAAAGTTTGGTAGCATCAAATATTTTCACCTGTAAAGCAATCCATAGAATTAAATGTACCAAAACACATTTTCAGTAGTGCTATGGTCGGCATGAATACGTAGTTATAACATAGAGTTAACTTACCGAAACATCTTTTTCAGTATTCAATTTCTTTCCTTGATCAAAATGATCCCAGCATATGTCTATCAACATGGTTTCCAACTGGCAAAATCATAAAAGTCAAGAGTGTCACATAAAAAATATGGAAAATATACCCTACAATCAGGAGCACTCACCCTCACACCTCTCCCTGACACGAAATACTTTCTTGTTCTGTGATTTTCGAAATACATAATGGCTACAACTCTAAAGATATTTCATATATAAAGCACCTCCACTAAAATATATAGGACCATACTCCTTTATTGAATTAATCGTGCATATACCAGATACTCTAGCTACAAGTACAATTCAACATCCACCCGCAAAAAAAAATCAATTCAACATCTTTGCATCGTAGGTGCTATATACTCTTTATAAATCTTAGCTACAGGATACATATGTGCCAATTACAGAACATACACTTGTCATGGTCGACCAGGTGGGGCCATCATTATGTGCGCAGGGCTAGGGCAGAGCCTGCAGCCTGAGGCTTCTAGATTGTTAACATAGGAAAGAATTAGAGTTTTATTAGGAATCGGTCTGAGCCAACTTGGGGATCAAGTAGATGCCGTCCATATATTGGACAACCGAAGGGTTCTTCGCCGCCATGGCACCCTGGGCACTTAGTAATTGTATGCACAGTAGATGACATGGTGGATGTGGCGTTGTTGCAGAATGTAATCAACTCTGTAACATTGCACCGTTGAGGGAGCCTCCCCTTTATTCTATAGTATATGATACGCACAGTCGTGTGTATCCGAGAGAAAAAACATTGGACAGACATGTAAGCCTTAAGAGGACTGTGCGTATAAAGAAAACCAGAAAACAAAGGTTCACCCCCACCAAACCTCCCGCCGACCTTTTTTTAAGATGTTCGAAGCAATGGCTCATTTTCTAAAGAGGCCATCGATGGGGCACTTAAGGGCGTGAAGGAAGATACTGCTATACTGCTAGCATCCGGGAGCAAAGCTAGCAAGTTACAGCAAGATGGCACCGGCAGTCTTCCATCAATGATGGGAAGGACGATCAGGGCCTCGCGGCCAAGGTCAGCGACAAAGATGATGGCTTGTAGGGGAATCCCAAGTTTGCCATGTTGGGTGTTCCTGATCTAGGATGGGTCAGAATATGTGCTTCACTCGCTGACTCAAGTTGAGTAGTAATCCGAAGGGCAAGGTACTCCGAAACACCGCAAAACATGGTTAGCATCATACCACCTCACCAGGGAGGGCCCACTGTGGTACCACTGCCTCAGGCACGGGGAAGGCATGCTACCATGGGAGACTTTCAGCGGACAACTTAACAATCATTTTGGTTCAAAAATATGAAACACCAAAACCGGGCGAGTTGAAGCTCCTTGATAGCCTGGAACCATCGACAAGTATGAGGAATAATTTCTCACATTGGTGTGTTGCTGTGAGGGTCTAACCGAGGCGCATGAAGTAGAGTTTTACATCGCAGGGTTGTGTAAGCCATTGCGTACAAATGTACAATTCACATCCCTGAGAGAAGGGGCGATGGACCAGGTACGGGCATTTGAGGACCATGACAAGACAGAGGGCGAGAACTAGGGTGCGCCGGTTACTGCCACATCCACCCTCTCGACCCACTCACTCGTCTACCCCGGCCCTTACTGCTCATGCCAATGTTGCACTACTGGGTACCTTAGGAATTCCGCAGGACACCCTAGGCAAAAGGCCCTTCAGGCGCCTCACAATAGCGGAGATGGACGATCGTTTTGCCAAAGCTTTGCTTCAACTGTGACTCACAAGTTCACACCTGGTCACTGTTATAAGAATTTTTTATTTCTGTAGCTAAGAGCGACAATGGCGACTCTACCAAGGAGGATGCGGATGTGGAGGTCTCCCTTCAGCTCTCACTGGTATCCACAAAAGCTCAACTATGTAGTAGGCAATTGTCATCCCGAGGAATCATCCTCATTGCTCTTGTTGACTCTAAGCTCCACCCAAAATTTCCTATCATACCAAGCCACCATGCGCACCCGCGTGGAGCTTTCCCAACGGGCAAGCATGCGTGTGGATGTGGCCAATGGCAACAAGGTCATCGGCCATGGGATCTGTCATGGCCTTGACGTCTTAGTGGGTACACAACCATTTACCGTCGGCTGCTAAGCCTTTCCTTTGTAGAGTTACAACATGGTGCTCGGTGTGCAATGGCTAGTGGCTCATTGAGATCCATCTGTTGGACTTCACCAAGCTCACCATGTCGACAAGCCGTGCATATTACCGCCTAACAACCTTGCTACATGATTTTGAGGGCATGGTCGTCGAGCCGCGCATATTACCTCTAGAGCGGTGATGTGATCACCGCATTCACCTCCTTCTAGGAGCGGCTCCAGTGGTGGTCCGTCCATATCGCAGACACACCAAAAGGCAAGATTGAGTGGCAATGCGCCGATATGTGAGATTAGATCCGAATTTTCCTCTCGGTCCATTTGATCAAGAAGCAAGATGGCTTGAGGAGTTTCTTTAGGGACTATCGTGCCCTCGATCACATCTATTATTGGGTTCGCAAGTTTGTAGTGGAATTTAGTCCGGGAAATCTCAATACTAAGATGCCAAGAACCACGATGTTGATCAATGATTGTGGCCTGATCCAATTGATGAGAATAACCATCTATGCAGAAAGCTGGTACATTCAGCCATGAATTAATGTTCTTCAACAAGCACACCATTATTCAAATTATTTAATTAGAATTACAAAATTACTATCTACCTATTAAGGATGTGTGAGATTAATCTAAGGTGGATTAGAAAGTAACTAAACCTAGTTGTAGCAAAAAATAGAAAATTCAACAAATACAAAAATGCACAAACCTGAATTGTAGTAGAAATGTGCTTTCCGTTAAAACTTTCAATGACATCACCCTTGCGAATTCCAATTTTCTCAGCATGTGAACCTTTTGACACCTAATTTTCAATTAGCATGATTACTTCATAATATGCATATGGCAAATAAATTTAAAATAAACTATAATGGAACTGATAGTCAAAATTATATAAAAAGCACCATATATATACCTGCTCAACAATAAGACCAGAGTCGACGTTATGCTTACGAGTCATCCTCTCAATACAAATAGGATTTAAAAACTTGATTGGACTAAATGTCATTCCAAGGTGGAGGCGAGGCATACAACTATACCAAATAAAATGAAGACGAAACGAGTATCAAATTTAAGAAAGAACATCATAACATTAATATCTTTACAAGACATAGGTATCACATATGTTACTAACAAAAAATTGAGAAGGGGGAAATACATACTTGAACCTCCTCCAAAAATCCAAGGACTTGTGCAATATCGACGAAGGTACAAACGTCTCATTAATTTGGTTGTTGACTAGACCCACAACCTTCCCTTCTAAATCAATGATGGGCCCTCCATCATCATGTAACTATAGCATTGTAGTAGTGACGAATATTATGATTTGTAATGAGAAGGAAATAAGATGGAGATGCAAAACATAAATTTGAGATGTTCCGTACCAGTTTGAGACTAGATGCATCACCAAGAAAATACATGTAGTGGCATCTCTCATATTGAGATGGAATCTCATAGGCCAAATTACCATGTGTCATCTTTATATCAAGATTTGCATCTCTTCCAAGGCGGAAAACATCTTGACCAGAATGCATACGGTCATTAAAGGTGGGTAGATGAACTGGTTTGTCCACTTGAACCTCATAAATAGCAATTTCATAATGCTCTTGAAGATAGATGAGGTGGCCTAGTGTAGTTGTGTTGTCCAGCAAATGAACAATGACCTAAAATAGACGGTAGCAAAGGTTATGACCCTACATTTCCGAAAGAACTTATATTGAGGAAAACGTTTTTGAGAGAACAACTATCATGAAAGTCGAGAGCTAGAATAAGATCTTTTGTTTCTAATTTTCTATCCTAACAAAGTTGAAGATAATGACACACTTAATTTGCAACTAGCCACCGGTGTATCAACTGAGTCATTAGAAATAATTTAATTTGAGAAGGCATAAACAAGCAGATAAAAAATCATAGCCAGTCAAATAGGTAGATAAATAGACCGTTGAATATATGTTTTTACTTGCATAGTAGTGTAGGGCTCCCCACCCCAATTTCATTTGAAAAGAAGCTACTAATTAAAACATGCATCGTCTTAAGTTCAGGTACCACCATTCGGTGGCACAAACGCCCTTGCTGAAATTATGATGACAAAGAGACTAGTGAATGTTAAGAAGGTCACCTTAGCGTTATGATGATATTCGCCTGTCCACTGCCGCTTCCACTGGTGGATATCATTTTTGCGAATGAGATGAGCAGACGTCAAAACAAGGGCGGTTTTTCTCTGGTCATCCCTTTGAAACCACAAGCCACAACATTTATTCAGCTGTTGATTTCCTAGAAAGCAACAAAAGTTACAAACATTGCCTAGGTAGCAAATATTACCTCTGTAAACAAATATAAGATGTTTTAAATCACTAAAGTAGTGATCTCAAATGTCTTATATTTGTCTTGTTGTTTACAGAGGGAGTATTAGTTAGGAAGCAAAATGATGTTAAATACACACCGAGAAAGGATGAGAGCAAAATGGTAGATTTAGCAGCAAGAAGTACTGCATCTCTTGTGAGTTCACGGATGGAAAGGAGGAGACGGTCTTTGCGCAGGCACGAAGATGGTTTGTGCATCTTATATTTGATATTTATCCAGGAAAACAACAATAACCAGTATAATGGAAAGACAACTAACGCAGACCGACCAATACAAAATAGATTACATTGCAAACATGGCAGCCTTCTTGCTCCAATTATATGCCGCTTGTCGGAGATAAAAAATTGCACTATACCAACAGCAAAAGAAAAAGGGACACATGTACCCGGCTTTGCCATACTAGGCTTTAAAGACCGTAATAGCCACTCGCCCTTTGAGACGAGATTTAGAAGTCATTGAAGAAGCATCGGTTGGAGTACCCACACACCCACACATTACAGATTTGCAATCCATCACCATCGGTCTAGAATGTCGGAGAAACAGACCATGACGCAGAACAACATAGTAGAAGATGTTGAAGTGGTCGCTCCAATAGAGCATGAGGTTGTAGTTTGTGGTTGTCATTTGACACACGAGAGGGGGCATAGCTGGAAACGTAATATAAAGCGTAGGTGGTCGCCTGGTGGGGTGATAGGGGGTAAAGATGGAATCTTTTGTAAAGATAAAATGCAATTTACTATGCGTGTAAAAGCTTGTGATTTGAGCACAGTATTTTGAAGTAATTGCCACTATAGGGTGAAAGTACACATTGCTACATGATGGCAAAGTAAAAGGAATGAACCGACAATTTAGCAATTAATAGCCAATAACATATAGGCTCTGCTCTAAGCTATATACGCTGCTTCTACAGTCCAAGCATTACACTCCAGCATAATTGCCCAGTTGAATTCATCATCCACAGCTGCTACACTTGCATACAGACAGGATGTAAGTTTCACAAGACTCAAAATAAGTAGTAGCCAATAATATGTTCTGCTCTAACATGGAGGTTATGCTCTAAGCTTAAGCTGCTTCTACGGTCCAAAGGCACCCATAATTTAAAGTTTTAGACTAAGAATGCACAACAAAAAGATTATGCCAAAAATGAATTTGCAATGGACATGCAGGGTCAGTTCAATTGACTCGTCCATGAAGGCCAGCAGTGGGCAAGTGCCTACACAAATAAAAAAAACACAATGTTCAGTTAGATTGACCTTTGGAGATCACTTAATGGTTAAATTGCTAGCTAAAGGTTGACCAAAATACTGCGTTTTTTTTTTTTGCAATGTAAACAAAATTAGATAAGAGAAATAACAATTGATTCTTCATGAAGTTGTTTACCACACATGACAATCTCCTCTGTAACCTTCGAATCTGAGTTAAACGTGCTAAATGTAAACTATGTTGACATGGAAGATATTTACCTCAGGCCCAGCTCAAGAATCAAGAGTCATAAGACTGACATGGCTTCTTCACCCATGATAGGGTAAGCACCTACACAGATAAAAACATCACACTTAGATGCATCTTTGGCTCCTGCAGAAATATGATTTATAACAGGGAGATGTTTACCTTTTACAATGTCCTCGCCACAATCTGATACAATTACAGTCAAGTTTCTAGTTCTCGGACAAAGTTTGGTAGCATCAAATATTTTCACCTGTAAAGCAATCCATAGAATTAAATGTACCAAAACACATTTTCAGTAGTGCTATGGTCGGCATGAATACGTAGTTATAACATAGAGTTAACTTACCGAAACATCTTTTTCAGTATTCAATTTCTTTCCTTGATCAAAATGATCCCAGCATATGTCTATCAACATGGTTTCCAACTGGCAAAATCATAAAAGTCAAGAGTGTCACATAAAAAATATGGAAAATATACCCTACAATCAGGAGCACTCACCCTCACACCTCTCCCTGACACGAAATACTTTCTTGTTCTGTGATTTTCGAAATACATAATGGCTACAACTCTAAAGATATTTCATATATAAAGCACCTCCACTAAAATATATAGGACCATACTCCTTTATTGAATTAATCGTGCATATACCAGATACTCTAGCTACAAGTACAATTCAACATCCACCCGCAAAAAAAAATCAATTCAACATCTTTGCATCGTAGGTGCTATATACTCTTTATAAATCTTAGCTACAGGATACATATGTGCCAATTACAGAACATACACTTGTCATGGTCGACCAGGTGGGGCCATCATTATGTGCGCAGGGCTAGGGCAGAGCCTGCAGCCTGAGGCTTCTAGATTGTTAACATAGGAAAGAATTAGAGTTTTATTAGGAATCGGTCTGAGCCAACTTGGGGATCAAGTAGATGCCGTCCATATATTGGACAACCGAAGGGTTCTTCGCCGCCATGGCACCCTGGGCACTTAGTAATTGTATGCACAGTAGATGACATGGTGGATGTGGTGTTGTTGCAGAATGTAATCAACTCTGTAACATTGCACCGTTGAGGGAGCCTCCCCTTTATTCTATAGTATATGATACGCACAGTCGTGTGTATCCGAGAGAAAAAACATTGGACAGACATGTAAGCCTTAAGAGGACTGTGCGTATAAAGAAAACCAGAAAACAAAGGTTCACCCCCACCAAACCTCCCGCCGACCTTTTTTTAAGATGTTCGAAGCAATGGCTCATTTTCTAAAGAGGCCATCGATGGGGCACTTAAGGGCGTGAAGGAAGATACTGCTATACTGCTAGCATCCGGGAGCAAAGCTAGCAAGTTACAGCAAGATGGCACCGGCAGTCTTCCATCAATGATGGGAAGGACGATCAGGGCCTCGCGGCCAAGGTCAGCGACAAAGATGATGGCTTGTAGGGGAATCCCAAGTTTGCCATGTTGGGTGTTCCTGATCTAGGATGGGTCAGAATATGTGCTTCACTCGCTGACTCAAGTTGAGTAGTAATCCGAAGGGCAAGGTACTCCGAAACACCGCAAAACATGGTTAGCATCATACCACCTCACCAGGGAGGGCCCACTGTGGTACCACTGCCTCAGGCACGGGGAAGGCATGCTACCATGGGAGACTTTCAGCGGACAACTTAACAATCATTTTGGTTCAAAAATATGAAACACCAAAACCGGGCGAGTTGAAGCTCCTTGATAGCCTGGAACCATCGACAAGTATGAGGAATAATTTCTCACATTGGTGTGTTGCTGTGAGGGTCTAACCGAGGCGCATGAAGTAGAGTTTTACATCGCAGGGTTGTGTAAGCCATTGCGTACAAATGTACAATTCACATCCCTGAGAGAAGGGGCGATGGACCAGGTACGGGCATTTGAGGACCATGACAAGACAGAGGGCGAGAACTAGGGTGCGCCGGTTACTGCCACATCCACCCTCTCGACCCACTCACTCGTCTACCCCGGCCCTTACTGCTCATGCCAATGTTGCACTACTGGGTACCTTAGGAATTCCGCAGGACACCCTAGGCAAAAGGCCCTTCAGGCGCCTCACAACAGCGGAGATGGACGATCGTTTTGCCAAAGCTTTGCTTCAACTGTGACTCACAAGTTCACACCTGGTCACTGTTATAAGAATTTTTTATTTCTGTAGCTAAGAGCGACAATGGCGACTCTACCAAGGAGGATGCGGATGTGGAGGTCTCCCTTCAGCTCTCACTGGTATCCACAAAAGCTCAACTATGTAGTAGGCAATTGTCATCCCGAGGAATCATCCTCATTGCTCTTGTTGACTCTAAGCTCCACCCAAAATTTCCTATCATACCAAGCCACCATGCGCACCCGCGTGGAGCTTTCCCAACGGGCAAGCATGCGTGTGGATGTGGCCAATGGCAACAAGGTCATCGGCCATGGGATCTGTCATGGCCTTGACGTCTTAGTGGGTACACAACCATTTACCGTCGGCTGCTAAGCCTTTCCTTTGTAGAGTTACAACATGGTGCTCGGTGTGCAATGGCTAGTGGCTCATTGAGATCCATCTGTTGGACTTCACCAAGCTCACCATGTCGACAAGCCGTGCATATTACCGCCTAACAACCTTGCTACATGATTTTGAGGGCATGGTCGTCGAGCCGCGCATATTACCTCTAGAGCGGTGATGTGATCACCGCATTCACCTCCTTCTAGGAGCGGCTCCAGTGGTGGTCCGTCCATATCGCAGACACACCAAAAGGCAAGATTGAGTGGCAATGCGCCGATATGTGAGATTAGATCCGAATTTTCCTCTCGGTCCATTTGATCAAGAAGCAAGATGGCTTGAGGAGTTTCTTTAGGGACTATCGTGCCCTCGATCACATCTATTATTGGGTTCGCAAGCTACTTGGATTTTGTAGTGGAATTTAGTCCGGGAAATCTCAATACTAAGATGCCAAGCACCACGATGTTGATCAATGATTGTGGCCTGATCCAATTGATGAGAATAACCATCTATGCAGAAAGCTGGTACATTCAGCCATGAATTAATGTTCTTCAACAAGCACACCATTATTCAAATTATTTAATTAGAATTACAAAATTACTATCTACCTATTAAGGATGTGTGAGATTAATCTAAGGTGGATTAGAAAGTAACTAAACCTAGTTGTAGCAAAAAATAGAAAATTCAACAAATACAAAAATGCACAAACCTCAATTGTAGTAGAAATGTGCTTTCCGTTAAAACTTTCAATGACATCACCCTTGCGAATTCCAATTTTCTCAGCATGTGAACCTTTTGACACCTAATTTTCAATTAGCATGATTACTTCATAATATGCATATGGCAAATAAATTTAAAATAAACTATAATGGAACTGATAGTCAAAATTATATAAAAAGCACCATATATATACCTGCTCAACAATAAGACCAGAGTCGACGTTATGCTTACGAGTCATCCTCTCAATACAAATAGGATTTAAAAACTTGATTGGACTAAATGTCATTCCAAGGTGGAGGCGAGGCATACAACTATACCAAATAAAATGAAGACGAAACGAGTATCAAATTTAAGAAAGAACATCATAACATTAATATCTTTACAAGACATAGGTATCACATATGTTACTAACAAAGAATTGAGAAGGGGGAAATACATACTTGAACCTCCTCCAAAAATCCAAGGACTTGTGCAATATCGACGAAGGTACAAACGTCTCATTGATTTGGTTGTTGACTAGACCCACAACCTTCCCTTCTAAATCAATGATGGGCCCTCCATCATCATGTAACTATAGCATTGTAGTAGTGACGAATATTATGATTTGTAATGAGAAGGAAATAAGATGGAGATGCAAAACATAAATTTGAGATGTTCCGTACCAGTTTGAGACTAGATGCATCACCAAGAAAATACATGTAGTGGCATCTCTCATATTGAGATGGAATCTCATAGGCCAAATTACCATGTGTCATCTTTATATCAAGATTTGCATCTCTTCCAAGGCGGAAAACATCTTGACCAGAATGCATACGGTCATTAAAGGTGGGTAGATGAACTGGTTTGTCCACTTGAACCTCATAAATAGCAATTTCATAATGCTCTTGAAGATAGATGAGGTGGCCTAGTGTAGTTGTGTTGTCCAGCAAATGAACAATGACCTAAAATAGACGGTAGCAAAGGTTATGACCCTACATTTCCGAAAGAACTTATATTGAGGAAAACGTTTTTGAGAGAACAACTATCATGAAAGTCGAGAGCTAGAATAAGATCTTTTGTTTCTAATTTTCTATCCTAACAAAGTTGAAGATAATGACACACTTAATTTGCAACTAGCCACCGGTGTATCAACTGAGTCATTAGAAATAATTTAATTTGAGAAGGCATAAACAAGCAGATAAAAAATCATAGCTAGTCAAATAGGTAGATAAATAGACCGTTGAATATATGTTTTTACTTGCATAGTAGTGTAGGGCTCCCCACCCCAATTTCATTTGAAAAGAAGCTACTAATTAAAACATGCATCGTCTTAAGTTCAGGTACCACCATTCGGTGGCACAAACGCCCTTGCTGAAATTATGATGACAAAGAGACTAGTGAATGTTAAGAAGGTCACCTTAGCGTTATGATGATATTCGCCTGTCCACTGCCGCTTCCACTGGTGGATATCATTTTTGCGAATGAGATGAGCAGACGTCAAAACAAGGGCGGTTTTTCTCTGGTCATCCCTTTGAAACCACAAGCCACAACATTTATTCAGCTGTTGATTTCCTAGAAAGCAACAAAAGTTACAAACATTGCCTAGGTAGCAAATATTACCTCTGTAAACAAATATAAGATGTTTTAAATCACTAAAGTAGTGATCTCAAATGTCTTATATTTGTCTTGTTGTTTACAGAGGGAGTATTAGTTAGGAAGCAAAATGATGTTAAATACACACCGAGAAAGGATGAGAGCAAAATGGTAGATTTAGCAGCAAGAAGTACTGCATCTCTTGTGAGTTCACGGATGGAAAGGAGGAGACGGTCTTTGCGCAGGCACGAAGATGGTTTGTGCCAGCGGTCCATAGTGAACACGTGAGCTAGACGAGCTACGTAAAGAAAATTAAGGTCAGGTTGGAAATTAACAATGAATGGGGGAATTAACGATGAGAAAAATAATTGCGGGGGGAGGGGGGGGGGCTGTTCACCTTGTTCTGCTTTGTATTTGGCTTTGGCGTGCTTGAAGGCGGCGCGTACGACCGGATCTGCAGCTAGTTCGTCCGAAATGTAGGGTTCGTAGACCGGAGGGCTGGGTGGATCGGAGGATTCCTCCGCCACGGACTCCACCACATCGCACACACGATCTACAGGAAAATCGTACATCACAAGTAAACACCAATCTGTCGTGATGAGGAGGAAAAGAGGGGCAAAATCACCTAAATTAGCTTCGGGTTGGGTTTCGTCAGCCTCGAAGATCGCGAAGATCATCTCTGGATGGGAAGTCTGGCCCTCTGCTGGTGCGAGGCTTCTCTTCTTCGGTTCCCTCTCCGTCTCCGGTGGTCCATCGTTGCCGCCGACCCTCCTGCCGGCCTTGCTCATCTTGTCCACTCGTGCGCCGCCTGCCGCCAAGAAGCACAGGAGCCGAGCGCAGTCGCGGAGGCAGCAGCGATCGTCGATCAATCGATCGCTTAGCTGGGCTAATGGGCTTTATTTTCACGCTTGGTGGTCGGGCTTTAGCCGTAAGCACAGTAGCTGAGCGTAAACTTCTTCTAAGAAAAAAAAGGTTGTAGACACATCGATTTGCTTGAGACAGAGCCGCAGCACCTCTTCAAGCTCGAAGGGGGTACGCAGAGTCTGAAACGACCAAGATTCATGACAGAGGAAAATTACCTTCTTAAGTGTTAGTTTAGAAACTAAAATTCTGGCCACCGTGCGGTATCAATGGCGGAGAACCCGCGAGGTTTGGACCAATGCAAAGGTGCGCTGACCACTTGAACATGAAGTACTTTGCATACTGATAGGGTTAAATCCAATATATTTTGAAGCTAAAAGTTTTTGAATTCAAAGAAAATTTCAGGTGAAAATATTCCGGAAATTCTGAGATTTTCTCGACACCGGTTTTTCCGTCCCCACATGGAAAATAACCAGAATCGAGAAGAAAAAACCTTGGTAAGTACTCACTCATAATAGTTCGCTGAAACGTTGTGGTTTTCTTTTTTCTGCAGTAGCATGTTTTATCCACATGATCTTGAATGAAAATAATAATAGCACAGTGTGTTTCAGTTATTTAATTCTAGTTACTTGTGGTATCCTGCTACTTGTCTTGTAGTATAATAGTAGGAACCACAAGCATATTCATGTTTGGTCTTAAACCAAGGACTGAACCGAAATCTTGGTCCACTGAATCCTCGGTTAGCAATTCTCCAAATGACCACTTGGTCATCATTTTCTCAAAACCAAATTTGTTGAAAACCCGAAGAACCAAACCGGTCGGTTCGGTTTAGCCGAGTGCCCAGCCTGACATGTCCTCTTGATAACAAAGGGGGACTGAGGGAGTCCTGGATTAGGGGGTGTTCGGATAGCCGGACTATATCTTCAGCCGGACTCCAGGACTATGAAGATACAAGATTGAAGACTTCGTCCCGTGTCCGGAAGGTTCTTTCCTTGGCGTGGAAGGCAAGCTAGACGTGCGGATATTCAAGATCTCCTATCAATGTAACCGACTCTGTGTAACCCTAACCCTATCCGGTGCCTATATAAACCTGAGGGTTGTAGTCCGTAGGACGAACACATCATAACCATCATCATACCCATAGGCTAGCTTCTAGGGTTTAGCCTCCTTGATCTCGTGATAGATCTACTCTTGTACTACCCATATCATCAATATTAATCTAGCAGGAGTAGGGTTTTACCTCCATCGAGAGGGCCCGAACCTGGGTAAAATAAAGTGTCCCTTGTCTCCTGTTACCATCCGACCTTGACGCACAGATCGGGACCCCTACCCGAGATCCGCCGGTTTTGACACCGACAGGGACACAACCCACAAACTTTCTTTGATCCAATCTGAAAGTCTGAAGGATCACATGATGTACCTTTAGCCTGCAAATTCACACGTCAGTTCCTGCCAGAACCTTGCAAAAATCCCACTTCTTGAATTTTTTTTTTTTGCAGAGGACTGCATTTCAAGCAAACTCGGCTCAATCCTGCGAAAACCGGGCCTGAACCTCAGTTTTGATATCCAACTTGTGAAGACTGGCCTCTGTTCGCTACTGCTGCCACTGCAGATCAAGCAGTTCTTTTTTTTTTTGCCAAACTTTTCATGTTTAGACTTTAGAGTGCTGCGAAGATCTTTTATTCAACTGCTTTACAAATACTTGCAATTCCTTTCGACACCAGTATGCTATATGACATCCCATAGTAAAAAATAATACTTACTCAGATTTTAAACTTGGCTGCATTTTCTTATCTACTCACTTCATTTCTGTCAACTGCAGGAAGTTGAATTGATCTTCTGCTGGAACTTACTACTGGTTCTGCATAATATCTATGCTTCACTGTAATCTCAATCAGTAAGTATTTAGGACCGTGATATGGCTACTTACTAGTAGATCCCTGGCAGCGAAAGAGAATCGCAAGGCATGTAGTTGAGGGACCCGGGCGGCGCATCCTAGTTTTATTTGTACAATCTGTCTTTTGGGCCATACACGGAGTTCAGCGGCATTCTGTAGACTCCGCAGAATTGCATGGAGATGCTTGGCCATGGCCACCATTCTGCAATGTCCCAGGACTCATGGACAGGGGAATCTGACATGCTTGCTTCCCACAATGGTTCAACATATGATGGATGGAGCACAGAGTGGTGGTTCTCAACTCATCCATGATGATTCACACAATGGCGGGCCGTTTGAGTTTGGTGTGCTGAACTCATGCAATGGCCAAGGGCTGTCTCTGAGTCTCAACAGAAAATCCTCGCAGCATCCTTTTCTTTGAGGCCCTGACCGTAGAACAATGGTTCTACAGTATTTTTTTTCTATTGCGAGTAAGTGAGTATAATACAAAGCTGAACTCTTCCATGATGATTCACACAATGGTGCAAAGTTTGGGTTTGGTGTGCTGAACAACCTTGACTCATCAAATCTTCCAGTAGGGAAGGCCAAGGGGTGTCTCTGAGCCTCAACACACAAATATCGCACCATCCTCTTTTTTTAGGCCCTTACCGTAGAACAGTCGTTAATACAAAGGGGAGGAGCAAGGAGAAAGAAGAAAAAGAATTAATTAACCAAAAGAATTTAGCCAACCTTGTTGCTCTGGCTCTTCCATTCTTAATACAAAAGACATGCAAATCTCCAGGAAATACTTTCTATGAAAGATCTACTCCCTCCGTTACAAAATATATGACGTTGAAGCAGTTCAATTTAAGCTGCTTAAACGTCATATATTTCATAATGGAAGGAGTATTAGCTATGCCTAAATAATTAGTTCTACCTTTAACATGGTGTTGGTGAATTGATTTGTAGAGTTTGAATAAGATTGAAAATCTTCTATACATTTTGAATATTTGCTTTTACTGTTTTTTTCTTTGTTTTGGTAGTAAATTGCTTTATATTTAGGAAACATATATTTCAGGTGGAACGGAAATACAAGCAATATTACAACCAAATGCGAAATGTGGTTTCATATTTTGACATGGTGGCTTGGCCTTACAGGAGTTGCTCTTCAGACAAACTCACGACATTTCCGGTGCTTGAAGAATCCTATCAATGATCAGATCAATGTTATCAGGAAGAAGCTTGAAAATTCATAGGAAGGCAAATTTACTCATCTCTGGTACATTTCAGCAGCTATAAGTTAATGGTGGGCTTTCCAACAGTATGGTATGATTCCTTAAAATGCCTGGAGCCACAGAGGAGACTGCCTGAAAACTCAGTTACAGTTCTTCGCGCTTGGCTTTTTGAACACTTCATCATCCCGAGCTATGTGGCTTCTACGGTCCAAACATTTCAGTCTAGCATAATTACACAGTTCAATCCATCATCCACAGCTGCTACACTTGCATACAGACATGATGTGAGTTTCACAAAACTCAAAATCAGTAGCCAATAACAGGTTCTGCTCTAACATGCATGTTATGCTCTAAGCTAAGTTGCTTCTACGGTCCAAAGGCACCATAATTTGAAGTTCTTGTCTGACAAAAAAAAAGGATTACGCCGAACTTGATCTGTAATTGGCATGCAAGGGTTAATTCCATTGACTCATCCATGAAGGCTAGCAGCAGCCAAGTGTCTACACAAATAAAAAACATCAAGGTTTGATTAGATAGATTTTTGGCAATACGAGAGTGACTCTCTACAGACCCCAGTAAGCCCACTACTGTGCAATCTTAATACATATAGAACGCCAATCAAAAACAACATTACGTTATGAAACATTGTGGATGAGAGATCCTGAACCGAATTCTGAGCTAATTAAAAACTCTGTCTCTGTCTTCTTCCATGGAGGAAAGACTAACAAGCGAGGCGATCCTGTTTCCCTAGCGACCAAGGGTTAATTGGCTAACTAAAGGTGACAATGTTTTTACTGCATTTTCCCATTCAAGATGTAACGAGATGGCAATGCAGAACAAAACTAGATCCCTGAAGCGATCAGACGGAACAACCTGTTACAAACAGAATGAAGTTATTTATCACACATAATATCTCCTCTATAACCTCCTAATTTGTGTTCAAGCGTACTGAATCTAAACAGAGGGGAATATGAAAACTTAAGTTTACCTTTCTCGAAGCTCAAGAAACGCAAAAGATTCACATGACCTCTTTATTCTTCAATCGTGATAGGATAAGTGCCTGCACAAATAGTAAAAACATGACGGTTCCATTAAATATGAAAAGTTCAAGGTGAAAATAAAAACGTTATAAAATGCGAGGTGTTTACCTTCTATAATATCCTCTCCAAAATCTGATACAACTACAGTCAAATTTCTAGTTCTTCGGCAAAGTTTGGCAGCATTAAATATAAGAACCTATAAAGCAATCAATAGAATTTAAGTTCTCAAAACATCTTTCTCATAGTGCTTTGGTCAGCATGAATTAAGCAGCTCATAATTACAAAATAGGATTGACTTACTGAAACATCTTTTTCTGCATATAATTTATTTCTCTGATCAAAATGATCCCAGCAGATGTCTACCAACATGCTCTCCAACTGGCAAAATAGTCAAGTGTGTCACATAAAAGAATATAAATATATGTAGAAAATACACCCTACAACCAGAAGCCCCTCGTGCTTAACGCCACATACGATCCTAGTCAACCCATCCTACACGGCCCACACGGGTCTGTCAGAAGATAGGGCGGTGGGCTCAGGTGATGTTGAAGATTATGAACCCCTCATCATGATACCTATAAGTCGTAGGTCATCATGAGCGCGCTGGGGTGATCATCAATGCACTTGTTGACCCCGGGTATTTTAGAGACAGCGTAAGAAGAGAAGGTCTGCAAGCAGTTCTGCTGCTCGAGAAATCAAGCTGATAGGGAGGATCATGCCCGTTCTTTACCGCTCCCGATAGCCACCATGATTCCCCGAGTACCCGTATTTTCTTCACAGCAGGCTCTGACATACCCCTAGTAGGCCCATCTTTAGCGGAGCCAGGGAAAATATAATATCCTCTACCGCTGACAATAATGGCTACAACTCTGAAGATTTCATATAAAAAACACCTCCACTAGAAGTACAATTCAACATATTTACACCCTACATACTATGTACTCTTTTTAATCTTAGCTACAGGATAAATATGTGCCAACCGCATAACATGCACTATGAATTTTTGCATCCAATTGATGAGAACAACCAGCCTGGCATACCTCACGTGCAGATAGTTATCCATGCAGAAAGTTAATCCATCCAGCCATGAAGCAAGGAGGTGGTTAGACTAGTCTAGATTATCTAATTAAGAATGCACGATAACTTGCTCCCTATTGGATTATAGCACAACTCATCAACCCGATCTAGTATATACGTGGGAGATTAAACCTACATTTGATTAGAGCAGCTACATTTGGTTGTAACAAAAACTTAAAATCTAATAGATACACAATGCACAAACCTCAATCGTCGTAGAAACGTATTTTCCATTAAAACCTTCAATAACGTCACCTTTGCGGATTCCCAGTTTCTCGGCATACGATCCTTTTGACACCTAATGTTTAATTAGCATGATTACTCCATAATATACATATGAAAACAGTTCCGGAAGAAACTAATAACAACGATAAAATTAAAATAAAGGCGAACACCGCTGTCTATACCTGTTGAACAATGAGACCGGACTCAATGTTATGCTTACGCTTCATCCTCTCAATACATACAGGGTCTAAAAGCTTGATGGAAGTAAAGGTCATTCCAAGATGCAGCCGAGGCATGCACCTATACCAAATATAATCGAGACCAAATGTTACAAAAACTTTAGGAAAGAACATCTTAGAATTATTACTCTTATAAGACATTAGTTCAAATCCTGCTCAAAAGAGTATAATGCCAGAAAAGTTGGACAGCGAAGTTACCAAAAGAAAAACTGAATCTTTACATCAAATTTAGGTCCTATACCCTAGATACAAAAAGTATACGAAACATGCAAAATTCAATGAAATGACTAAACTTGGACAATACAACAAGACAAAGGAACAAAAACCGCCCGTTGATGATCATGTCGCTAACTTCCTCTATGATAATAACCTGCCACTATACATAGTCAATTCAAGAAGCTAGGAGATTCTATTGGATTCCATAGGGCAGTATGGTCCTGATTATAGATCACAAAGTTACTACGATGTGGGGATGCCCATTGCTTCAAAGGGCAATGCCAAGACAGATGATTCCAACTGAAACACATGTTGGCATGGAAAGAATATGCTTACACATTCATGTCAGATGGGTGGACCGACATGAAGGGACGCCATTTGGTCAAGTAACTTATGGATACTCCAGAAGGCATCATCTTCTTGGTGTATGATAATGTCTCCGTTGAATCACTTGATGCAACCTTGGTAATGAAGTTGCTAGAGACACAGATTGATGCAATTGGAAGATAACAAGTGGTGCAATTTCAGTAGTTAAGTGAATGGGTTGATGTTTATGCCAAACCTGTTTATCAAGATGGTGTTGGTGTTGCATTGACTTGGGGTGATGTTGATCTCAGCCGTGGGTGGTACGGAAATGCTAAGAGGGTGGGTCTTCCAAAGGACTGCTCATGGTGCTACTAGTCGACTCATAGACCCGCATACCATTTATGCTAGGAAGAGGGTGTGGACAGTTGATGAAGAAGAGGTTGAGGAGCAGCACAATGAAGATACCATGGTTGAGGGTGAAGATGAGATGAACAACTACTAGGACTGGACTGCGACGACGACAATGGAGGAGAAAGGAGAAACAAAGTGTTGTTGGACCAAGCCATGAAGTTGGTGAATTTCAATTGATTGATCAACTGGATGTTTTAGTAGGGCCGAAGGATGTGATGTGCTGGAGGGATGAAGACATGAAGTGGAGGGAACTTCTGGATTCTGGATTCTGTTGCCTTTTGTCATTGGAAACTTTGATGCATTATGGACTAGTTCTGGATTGTGCTGCCTTTTGTCGTTGGATACTTCTTTGGTACATATTATGAACTTAGATTAGGTCACTTATAATAATGTTTACTATAATATTTATAACACATGGTAGTCAACGACTAGTATACAATTAGGCACGACTAATCTTAGCGAGTCTCAACTAATCCACACAAGTCGGTAACCCGACGACTCGACTAAATTTTACTAGTTGTATTTTTTGCCTATAATGTTCTCCACTTGTAGCCACCTAGACCTCACGTACATGATTATGCTAAATCAATTTGTAGCAATTCATTCGGACATAATAATAGCTAAGAAATCACAGTTCAAACATAATTTTTGGTCATGCAAATTCTATACAAGAATGGACAAACACTAAATGTAGTAAAAAATGAAAACTTAGCAAACAGTATTTGTACATACAATAATTATGGGAATATATAAGTCAAGCATGAGAACTTGGCAAACAGTCAAGTAAAAATGATTACTTTTTAAATCATGTGAGTTTAATGTCAATAAAAATAAAAGACAGAAAACCGACAAAAAAGAATACATTAGCTTAATAGCACTAACAGAGAATTGAAGTGAAAGAGCGAAAAGACGTACTTGAAACTCCTCCAGAAATCCAAACACTTGTGTAATATGCATGAAGGCACAAAACTCTCATTTATATGATTGTTAACCAGTCCCACAACCTTCCCTTCTAGATCAACGATAGGCCCTCCGTCGTCATGCAACTACACCATAGTAACAATGACAAACATTAGAATTTGTAGTAAAAAATAGCAACATTGATTGAAATATATAACATAAAGTTGAAATTAAATTATATTACATACCAAACGGTGACGAGATTCATCAGAGGAAAAATACAGGTAGTGACATCTCTCATGTCGGACTGGGATTTTGTATTCCACCCTACCATGAGTTATCTTCAAATCCAAACTTTCATCATCTCTTCCAAGTCTGAAAACATCTTGACCCGAATGCACCGTGTCATTAAAAGTGGGCAACTCAACAGGTTTGTGCATTGTAACCTCATAAAGAGCAATTTCATAATGCTCCTGGAGGTACAGGAGACTGCCTCTTGCAGTTGTGCCATCAAGCAAGTGAACAACGACCTGAACGGCAAACACAAAATTATGACACTATTTCCAAGATAATTTTCACAATTAGTTATTAAAAAAACGAGCACCACAACAAATCAAATCATCCGTTTTAGTACACTGTATACATAAATACCAGCTCACTTCTAATTGGTAACTAGCTACCAGTTTAGCAAGCAAGACATCACAAATAATTTAATTTGAGAGGCAACTGATGGGGAACAACAAAACGAAGGGGAAAATTTAACTCAAAAGTCAAATCCGAAAATGAACAACAAAAAATGAACTCAGAAGTCAAGACCATTCAATACAATTGACAATGATGAGTTCAGGCAGATGGTTCATGCCATTGGTCAATTTGGCCCAGATCTAGATCCACCTAGTCAATACGATCTCCGTGAGCCTTTGCTCAAATCAGAGTATGCAAGAACCAAGAGTGAACTCAAGGACCGAGAGGTTGAGAAGGGCGGGAATGGCTGCTCTCTCATGACTCATGCTTGGAATATCATTTAGAGGAGAAGCATTATGAATCTGGTCACACATTGCTCGGAAGGTGTTAGCTTCATCAAGTGAAAGGAAACCTCAGACCCGCTGCATACAAGTGAGATGATCTTCAATCTGGTTGACAAGACAATTGATGAATTAGGTGCTGAACATGTGCTGCGGGTTGTGACCAACAATGCTTCATACAACATGAGAGCTAAGGCTCTCTTGAAAGTGAAGAGGCCAAAGATCTTTCATAGCTCGTGTGCGACTCACACTGTCAATTTGATGATCCAAGCAATTGGCAACCTACCTAAGTTCAAGAAGAAAATTGACCAAGCCAAGTCTTTCACAATATTTGTGTATGGCCACCATCACACCTTCTAGTGCATGAGGTCCTTCACCAAGAAGAAAGAAATCGTAAGGCCCGGAGTGACCAGATTTGCTTCCCAATTGCTCACTTCGCAAAGCCTTGCAGACAAGGCTGATTCACTAAGGAAGATGGTGGTATCCTCAAAGTGGACGTGCACTCAAAGAAAGGCAAAGATGCAACAGCCATAATTTTCAACAAGCCCTTCTCGAAGGGTGTGAATCTTTGCATCAAGGTGTTCGAGCCGTTGGTGAAGGTCCTCCGGTTAGTTGATGGTGATGTGCGGCCCTCAATGGGCTTTGTGTATTGAGAGATTGTGAAGGCAAAGAAGGAAATCAAAGATGCCTTTGGCAATGTCGAGGTGCGCTACAAAGATGCGTTAGCTATAGTTGACAAGAAGATGAAAGATAGGCTTGATGCCCCACTGCAGTTGACTGCTTATTTGCTGAATCCACACTACAGCTATGCAAATGAGAGCATATTTGATGCTGCTGACATCAATACAGCCTTCTATTCTTGTGTGGAGCTGCGTTTTGATTTTCGGATTGGGTTTTTTTTCGCCCCTGAACGAGATGGCCGAATTTCGGTCATTTCAAAAAATTCGGCAAAATCTCGGATGAAATTATGAAAACAAAATTTGAATATTTGAATGAAATTTTACCGAAATCTGACCGAAATTCGGCCGAAATGTGAGAGAAATTTTGAAATCAACAGAGGAAAAGCATAGCAGATCGAGCTCTAGGGATTAATAAATCTGAATCAGTCCAATAATATGCATCAGAGAAGCAACAAAGAAGGAAGCGCCCTGATGCTACCTGCGCATCAATCCAACATATAAAAACAATCCTCCCTGCACCATGTTGTGGCCTTGGAGAATCAACAGAGAAGAAACTAGATGTGGTGGAGGAAGCGCGAGGTGGCCCATGATGGAGGCTGCGCGTCCACGCGCACGGACGCAAGCGAGCAGGCGGGAGGCACCAGTCACCGAGGTGGCTTGATGCAGCGCGGCGTGGGGATTCTTCGCCGGAGGAGCTCGCGACGGGCATGGGAAGGCAGCAGGCGGGCAGCGGCGGCGCCGCACACGGAAAGACAGAGGGGAGAGGAAGCGAGAAGTTTAGGGTTGGGGCGTTCAGTTTCGTCGTGTTTTCTCAGCCGAGCCATAGTGGAAGCCTTCTAGACCTTGGGCCGGCCCCAAACTTTCAAATTGGGCCGAAAATTTTGAGCGCAAGGGACATATTCCGGGCCCAGGCGAGATGACCGAAATTCGGCCAAAATTGGATTTTTTCGGCCGAAAATCAAAACTGGCCACTGGAGACATTATATCATGATGATGAAATCAATAGAGACAAAGTTGTGAACTACGAAATTGGCAAGTTCCAAAGCAGAGAGGGATCCTTTGGAAAGAATCTTGCTGCGACTTGCCAAAACTTGAGTACAATCATGGTTAGTCATTACTCATTTGTCATTTCACTTAATTACATATTTAGTCAAGTACTCAAATTCCTATTACCTAGTTCCTGACTATGAAATTCCTCTTCCTAGTTGCTTCGTGGAGACTGTATGGAGGTGATACACCAGGCTGAAGGACATGGCTATGAAGATCCTTTCTTTGACCTCAAGTTGTTCTGGCTGTGAGAGAAACTGGAGTTGTTTTGAGTCTGTTAGTCTCTAAAACTGGAATTGGTTCAATGTTTTGTCAAGTTCATATTATCTAGTTCCTGACTAGTAGCATTGGCACTTGTAGATACATACCAAGAGGATAAATCGCCTTACAACAGACCGCCTCAATAAACTTGTGTACATCCAGAACTCAAGTGTCCAAGAAGAAAAGGATAAAGGAGAGGAAGAACATTGATGTTCTCCTAAGTACTGACACATCCGAAGCACAAGGCTTCTTGTTTTGAGAGAGGAGATAATCATGCTTTCATGGTGTTTAGTGATGGAGATGAAGAAGGAGATGGCAATGGCATACATTGGAGTATGAATGGAGATGCTACGGGAACTAGTGAACTGCTTGAGCTTCGTCGGAGTGCAAGAGTTAGAGGTCGTCATGATGAAGAGTTTGAGGCCGACGAAGAAGAACAACAGGAGACAGATTTGGAGGAGGATATAGATTACGAGGATGATGAAGATGAAGTGGTGACTGGACGCACGTATTTGGATGAGGAATTGAGGACAGATCCATGAGCATGCTACTTGGCTGCTTGAGCAACATGTCATTTACCACTTATCTTATTATGCTTGCTGCTTGCAGCTTGTTGTGTGAACTGCTGAACCTTATGTGCACTTTAGGCTTTTACTGGCTATTTTGCTTGCTATGTAAACCTTATGTGTATTTGCTATGGTGTGAACTGCATTTCGGATGGTATTTGAATTACATATGTGCTATGTTTCTTATTCTCCTGTCCACTACCGAATTAATGTTAAGAAGCTCACCCGAGCATCACAGTGATATTTTCCTGTCCACTGGTTCATCACGGAGGGATTCTGTTTGCGAACCAGATGCGCAGATGTCAAAACAATGGCGGTTTTCTTCTCTTCATCCTGTTGGAACCACAACCCACAGCACTTATTCAGTGGCACGCGGCCTGCAATTAAAGCATATAAGTATGTGTTAACTAATTAGGAAACGAGTCGCAACACTTAGTTTCCTAGCAAATGTTGATCAGATGTGACAAAATTGCTCGTACCGAGAGAGGAGGAGAGCCTAATGACGGATCCGGATGCAAGAAGCACCGCGTCTTTTGCGGTCTCGCGGATTGGAAGAAGCCTCCGCTCATTAAACAGACACGAGTGCGGAGGGCCGCGAGCCATGGTGAACAAAGCATACCGATGATCTAACATATGATAAAATTAATCATAAGATTGATTATGCACACACGATTAGCGTGTTGACGAGGAAACGAGGAAATTAATTTCACCTTTTTCTGCGTTGTATTTGGCTTCGGCAAGCTCAAAGGTGTGATGTATGCCCGGATGGGAAGCTAGCTCGTCGGGGATGTAGGGTTCGTGGAGCAGAGGAATGGGGGAACCGGAGGATTCCTCCGTCACGGACTCGACCACATCATAGACACGCTCTGCAGAAGAACAATCGTCCAGCAGGAATAAGTAAACACCAATAAACATGGAGACATTTGGATTTTTGCCACTTTGTTCACGGGGTTTCGCTAATTTGCCACTCCGAAGAATTGATTCACACAATTGCCACTTAGATCATTGAACTCTTGATTAGTATGCCACTAGGCCTTCTTCCTGCTGATCATTACACAATTGCCACTTAGATCATTCACACAATGGAGCTTCGTTGCGAGGCATGCAAACTCTATAGATTTCTGAATTGGATATCAAATCAACAAAACAAGCGAAAGGCAGAACAAAATTACTTCAGAGAAAGATCAGATTCCATGACTCAGCCACAGTACTGGATGATCGGCGGCACGCGGCCTCCAAGCGATGGGTGGTGCAAGACGCCCAGGCTATCCGTGGCACACTCTGTCCAGGTGATCGACGGCTTATGTGGTGTCCGCCCGGTCGACGACGCAAGACGTCCAAGACACCGGCAGCATGGCACAAACACCATATACTCGGCGGGCAGCGCGCGTATGTAGATAGACACGTGGACAAGATACGCTTTTCGCCAGTTTTTTAATAATGTGAAAAATAATTAAACCAAGTAAAAGAGGAGCTAATGGCATGCTAATCAAGGATTCAACGACCTAAGTGGCATTTGTGCGAATCAATTCTCCAGAGTGGCATCTTAGCGAAGCCCCAGGAACAAAGTGGCAAAAATTCCATTTCCCTCATAAACATGGATGGCACAATCTGTGAGGAAATGGGGCGAGAATCACCTGATTTTGCTTCGGATTGAGGACGCTCAAAGGCCGCAAACATCGCTGGAGGAGAGGCCTCCTCTGCCAGGCTTCTCTTCTTGGCTTCCCTCTCCGTCTCCGGATCCGGATCCCCCCTCGTGCGCCGCCTGCCGGCCTTGGGCGTCTTCTCAGCTTCTGCGCCGCCGCCTCCCGCTCCCCTCTCCTTCTCCGGATTCTCCCCCGTGCGCCGCCTGCCGACCTTCGGCATCTTCTGAGCTCGTGCGCCGCGGCCTCTGCGCCGGAGAAGCCGGACGAGGGTTTGGGGATTTTTTTTTTTTTTGGAAGAAGGGTTTGGGGATTGAGGCCTCGAGGGAGAAGAGAGGAGCGACTCGAGAGCTCCTATGCGCCGCTCGTTGCGGCAAATTGCCGAGCGAACGCACAGGGGCGACTCCAGATGGGCCGGCCCATCAGCGGAACACAGTGAATAATCGATAAAAGACTAATAAGACCAAAAAAGACTAATACTGCTGGAGGGGGGAATCGAACGAGGCACCTCCAGTCAATTACGAACATTTTTTAAAGCACGAACATTTTTTGAAGCGCGAACAATTTTTTAAAGCACGCACATTTTTTGAATCTTGAGAACAAATTTTGAAATAGAGAATTTTTTAAAAAAATCCCGAACAAATTTGGAAGCGCTAATATTTTATGAAAACATGAACATCTTATGAAATCTGGTACATTTTCTGCATTTTGAAAGTTTTGAACTTTCTTGTGTAACGAGAACAATATTTGAATTTTGAGAACATTTTTCGAATACTGAACTTTTATAAAAATAAGAACAAAATTTGAATATTTTGAATTTCTTTTGAAGAAAAAAGAAGAAAAAGGAAAGGAAATAGAAAGAAAACAAAAAAATCAGGAACATTTTTCGAAATTGTGAACAAAATTTTGAAATGTGAACACTATTTCAGAAATATGAACAAATATTGACAAAAAGAACATATTTGAAGTTCTAAACCGTATTTGAAGTTTTTGAAAAGCTTAAAAAGAAAGAGGAAATAATACATTAAAAATGAAAAGACAAAGAAAACGAGAAAAAAGAAATAACAGAATAAGATTGTGAAGACAAACCAGAAAGAACCAGTAGAAGGAGCAAAAGTTTTTTGGAATTTCCGCTGGCTTGTTTTAAGTGTTGTCTTCTATTTTAGTTTCTTTAAGTTTAGCTTTGTTATTCTTTCACATCCATGAGCCAGTCGGGATGGCTACCGTGGCGTGTACCTCTACGGGAGGTCTTTTGTTCGATTCCTAGCGCGACCACTTTTTGCGCTTTTTTAAACTCGCGAAGCGAAACCACTCAAATGGGCCAGCCCAGGGTGAGCTGCGCCCTGTGCGAAGCGGCGACTACTTGCCGCAGTAAGCGGCGAATAGGAAATTCCGAGCGACTTGGCACCGAGGGGGCGTTTCTCCTCGCCGACTCGATCGACCTGGGCTGTCTATGGGCCTGGCTGCATCCTTGAAGCAATTCCTGCTTCTCTTGTTTTTCTTTTTTTTGTCTAAAAAATGATTCTCTATTTTTTATGCTAGCACAAATTCCCGTTAGTTGCAACGGGAGAAAAGTTTATGTGTATTCAATTACGTGCAAAACACATCTGTTGTTCTTGAGAATTGTATGTGCATAAAAATTCCGCGTGTTGCAATGGATATTATAAAATACATTTGAGAGTTTGTACGGTACTCGATAGTTTGCGGTAGTGCACGGTCCGCTTCCGCCTCCCACGCCTTTCCTCTGGTGTGAATCTCCTAGCATGCAATGTTGATCCTTAAAAATGGGAAATGATATGATTTAGGCATTCTAAGAATACTTTGGTTTTTAGAAATACCGAAGTATTAGTTACTTTGAGGTGTTTGGTTTTAGCCAAAACTGTAGTTTTATATAAACTGCTATTTTTTAAGTATCTGGAAAAGAGGGTTGGACCTCTTTTTTCCAATACTGAAGTACTGGTTCGCTAGGCATAGGAATATTTTGGTTTCCGAATACTTTGACTTCAAAAATACTGCCAAACTAAGCCTTATATTTACATGTGATACTGGCCTATAAATTTTTCACCATATTATCGATCAAATATATGCAACTTCCATATATTGCACAAGCAATTGAGAAAGAAATTTATTATTGTGTTTGGATCGAAATCTACTACCTTTGCTTCTTAAGAAAAAGAAAACCTTCCTTTGAGATGCATAATTACCACTGCACATGATGCTCAATATGAGCAAATCTTCGTATAAATCTATGCAAAACGAAATCACTAAAGTTACTCACCAAGATGCACGATGCAATTTGAAAGCAGCAAATGAAACATAAATTTGTAGAACTTACTTAACAGAAGATAATCGATCGCCTCAATATTTTTTCGGTTGCTATGAAACTGGGTTATTTCTATGTCTTGCATATTCTATAACTGCGGTCCTTTCATTTGTGTATCTGTCTCTTGGTGAACAAATTAAACTAGTCAGTTGATCCCCCAGTCTGCACTCAAATCCCCATCATATTGTATACCCTTCTATGTTGCTTGCACACATGCCATGAAATCGTTTGAGAACTTATAGGTGTGTTTGGTAGGGTGCATGGAGGGTGCATGAGAGCAAAAGTTTTCAATCCGACCCACTTTTGCTTGTTTGGTAGGATGCATGGGCTCATCTAGGTTATGCCCATATGATGCAAAAAAGGGCTCTCAACCATGCCCATGGCATGCACCCAAGAGAGGGTGCATAGAGGCAGCCATGCCGACCCTGACACTGGTCCCCATCCACCAGACCACGTCCATATATGTTTAAATTTTCATAAAATGTTCGTAATTTCAAATTTTGTTTAAATTTCCAAAAAATATTTAGAAATTCAAAATTTGTATAAACTATTGAAAAGGTTCATAATTTTAAAAAAAAACAAAAATGTTCAGAATTTCAAAATTCTTTAAATTTTCAAAAAAAATCAAGATTTCAATTAAAGACAAAAAAATAGAATTTCAAATATTGTTAAATTTTTAAAAATGTTTAGAATTTCAAATTTTGTTTAAATTCTTAAAAAATATTCAAAATTTCAAATTTGAATTAAATTTTTAGAAAAGTTCTGAATTTCAAAATATGTTTAAATTTTCAAAAAAGTTCAGCAAATATGTTTAAATTTTCGAAAAAATATTTAAAATTTGAAAAAAAAATAGAATTTTAAATTTTGTTTAAATTTTCAATAAAATTTAGAATTTTAAAATATGTTCAAAATTTTTGTTTATTTTTTTAAAAAATCACCATTCAAAAAATATTCAAAAATCAAAATTGTTCAGCATGTCTAAACACATGCAGGCTGCCAAAAAAAGTTTCAGCTCAGCATGTCTCAGCGCATACACCGCTGCTAAACAGCAGCAAATGCATAGACTCAGCATGTCTACTCTCAGCATGTATGAGAAGAAAACAACTAGACTAGGTCGGTACATGCTACCAAACACACCCTATGTGACTCTTGCATCCTACAATAACCAGTTCAAACATAACCATGACAGGAAAATTTGGCCTTACCGTTTGTGCCGGCACTTCATCCAACCATCATATCAGAGCACCCATCGGCGTTGCAAACCGCCGCTCGCGGTTACGGCTGGGAGCCCCTTCCCTCGTGTGTCGTCCACGGAGCGCTTAGGCATCAGCCGGTATTAGTCGACGATCAGGCGATTGCCGCCACAACCGATTGTAATTGGAATAAAGTCCATGACTTGCGATTGATGCGTAGGAACAACTTATTCAATTTATTCTCTCACCCATCTCATGGCCATGTAGAGTTCCTTTCCTGCCTGGCTTGTTCATGCCATATGAAAAAGGCTCCAATTAATTCTCTCTCCCATCGATGGCCATGTAAAAATTCCTTTCCTTCCTGGTTTATTCATGCCATACATATGCAAAGGCTCTAATTTTTGTCTCTCCCATCTGGGTATGAAGGCCTTTAATTCTAATTTATTCTACCCTCATCCTTTAAATCATTTTCTTCCTTTTGCAACTTAGGACAGGAAGATTTTTCTTTTAGTTCCTTTCCTCCTACGCTTCTCACCCTTTTGATTATTCTTTATTAGGCGGCTTACCAGTTTCAACTCAGAAACATATAAAAATTGGTGGAATTTGACAGAAAGGAGCGTGGGACTATTCATTGAGTAACGACCTTGTTCGTAGCACAATATATTCATACCATAGATGGGTTGACTGCTGCGATTGATACTTGCGGAGGTCTGGAGTTCAAGTCCAGGGCGTATATTTTTGCTGCTCCTCCATCGATTAAGGAAATAGGCCTACCTTGGTCCATGCTAGTTTGTTCAAATAATGGATCGGCAACATATAATAAACACCAAACCAAACCAGCGAACCAAAATAGCGGGATGAATCCAAGAATATCACGTCGCTTTATTAGTAGATATAGATATCTGCTCCGCGCCTGCGCGGACGATCTCATGCTATGGTCTAATAGATGCTCCTCCGAGCTAAAGAAGTCTCTTCTCCTAGAGTGGAGATCAATGGTGTTGCTCTTAGCTGGGAGAATGTAACTTTTCTGTTTTTTTTTCTCTCCATCACCTTTTCCCCCTTCTCTCACCTTGTACCTCCTCTTCACCTGGTTGTAAGTTTCACGTTGATTAATATAAACGTTCAGGCCGGCGTAAGCCCGCCGTTGCAGCGTCAAAAAAAATGATAGATGTTTGCTCAATTTTTTTTAAAATATATAGACTAAAAAAATCTCTACTATTAAAGAGGAGTTGGTAGTCTCGTCTCACCCATCATACCCTTGCCATGATTTTTCTTTCACCCATAAAAAAAATCGTCCGACCCTACCCTTGGTTTTTTTCCGTACCAGTGTCACCCCTTGTACGTTCGTCCTCAGTGTACAAAGAAAATCACTAGCAAGCCCACCACTTCGCCATGTTTGCTTCCCCGGCCAACCACGACGCCAAGCTGGGATGGAGATCGAGGACGAGGTGAGGAGGGCCGAGGTAGATGGCATGATACGGAAGGCCATTGCTACTTGTGAGCTGCGTTGGAATTTTCTCAAAAAGGAGAGAAGATGCAGTACAGTAGAGATAAATATTTCTCTTAGTTAAGAACTAAGGTTATCAAAGCCTCGTGAACAACATCCGCACACACAAAAGCAAATACTTGCACTCAATGCAAACAAAAGAGTTGTCAATCCCTTTGGCGATTATTTGCAAGGATTAAATCACGAAATCAGGAAACAAAAACCACTTGATGTTCAAGCAGACAAGGGAAGGTGGCTGATTAAGGAAACATGGGTGGAGGTTGAAGACCTAAGAGAGAGTCGCATGGGTGGGTAAAGGGACAAAAACGCGTGAGGGCGCTTGGAAGAGGACTGAGGCACGCGATCAGGTGTGTGTGTGGGGGGGGGGGACCAGGCGTGGGCGCCGGACGACAGGCGGCTTTCCTTTTTCGGGGTGTCCTCGCGGCGCACGTCGATGGTCCTTCCTTTTATGGAAAAGCGCTCGCTCCCGCGAATAGGCGTCTGGGTGCCGTCTCGCGTCCCAATTTAATTAGGGCGGCTGCTACCCGTCATCCGGATGATGTTTGCCAGTTATCAGCCGCCTAAGGAGCCGTGCGGTGAGGCTTGGCACACCGTCAGATATAGCCTGCCTTGGTTACGTGTGAACGAGAGACCAAATCGCGTGTGATGCTTTGGCCCACAAAAATTCTCTTTCACACATCGCCTCCCCCATGCAGCAGCAGAGCGGCCACTGAGCTCAGGACGTGGTACACGGGAGCATCTTTTGAATAGCTACTACAACTATATGCTTGTTGTACCTGCGACATTAGCAGACAAAGCACAAAATGTTGGGAACGTTGCAGAAAACAAAAAAATTCCTATGGTTTCACCAAGATCCATCTATGAGTTCATCTAGCAACGAGTGATCGGATGCATCTACATACCTTTGTAGATCGCGAGCGGAAGCGTTCAAAAGAACGGGGATGAAGTAGTCGTACACGACGTGATCCAAATCACCGGAGATCCTAGCACCGAACGGACGGCACCTCCGCGTTGAACACACGTACGGTCAGCGTAACGTCTCCTTCTTCTTGATCCAGCAAGACAAAGGAGAGGTTGAGGAAGATGGCTCCAGCAGCAGCACAACGGCATGGTGATGATGGAGTTGCAGTACTCCAGTAGAGCTTCGCCGAGCTCTATGGAGGAGGAGGAGGTGTTGGAGAGGGAGAGGGAGGCGCCAAGGCAAAGGGTGCGGCTGCCCCCCTCCCCTCCCCCCTTTATATAGGCCTCTTGGGGGGGGGCGCCGGCCCTGGGAGATCTGATTTTCCAGGGGGGCGGCGGCCAGGGAGGATTTCCTCCCCCCAAGGCACCTAGGAGGTGCCTTCCACTTGTGGGACTCTTCCCCTTTGGAACCCTAGGCGCATGGGCCTCTTGGGGCTGGTTCCCCTTGGCACATGTAGGCCAAGGCGCACCCCCTACAGCCCATGTGGCCCCCCGAGGCAGGTGGCCCCACCCGGTGGACCCCCGGGACCCTTCTAGTGGTCCCGGTACAATACCGGTGACCCCGAAACTTGTCCCGATGGCCAAAACAACACTTCCTATATATAATTCTTTACCTCCGGACCATTCCGAAACTCCTCGTGACGTCCGGGATCTCATCCGGGACTCCGAACAACATTCGGGTTACTGCATATACATATCCCTACAACCCTAGCGTCACCGAACCTTAAGCGTGTAGACCCTACGGGTTCGAGAGACATGCAGACATGACCGAGACGGCTCTCGGGCAATAACCAACAGCAGGATCTGGATACCCATGTTGGCTCCCACATGCTCCACGATGATCTCATCGGATGAACCACGATGTCGAGGATTCAATTAATCCCGTATACGATTCCCTTTGTCAATCGGTATTTTACTTGCCCGAGATTCGATCGTCGGTATCCCAATACCTCGTTCAATCTCGTTACAGGGCAAGTCACTTTACTCGTACCGTAATGCATGATCCCGTGATCAAACACTTTGATCACATTGAGCTCATTATGATGATGCATTACTGAGTGGGCCCGGTGATACCTCTCCGTCAAGCGGAGTGACAAATCCCAGTCTCGATCCGTGTCAACCCAACAGACACTTTTGGAGATACCCGTAGTATACCTTTATAGTCACCCAGTTACGTTGTGACGTTTGGCACACCCAAAGCACTCCTACGGTATCCGGGAGTTACACGATCTCATGGTCTAAGGAAAGGATACTTGACATTGGAAAACTCTAGCAAACGAACTATGCGATCTTATGCTATGTTTAGGATTGGGTCTGGTCCATCACATCATTCTCCTAATGATGTGATCTCGTTATCATTGACATCCAATGCCCATAGTCAGGAAACCATGACTATCTATTGATCAACGAGCTAGTCAACTAGAGGCTTACTAGGGACATGTTGGTGTCTGTTATTCACACATGTATTACGATTTCCGGATAACACAATTATAGCATGAATAAAGACAATTATCAAGAACAAGGAAATATAATAATAATGCTTTTATTATTGCCTCTAGGGCATATTTCCAACAGTCTCCCACTTGCACTAGAGTCAATAATCTAGTTACATTGTGATGAATCGAACACCCATAGAGTTCTGGTGCTGATCATGTTTTGCCTTAGGGAGAGGTTTAGTCAACGGATCTGCGACATTCAGATCCGTGTGCACTTTACAAATTTCTATGTCTCCATCTTGAACATTTTCACGAATGGAGTTGAAGCGACGCTTGATGTGCCTGGTCTTCTTGTGAAACCTGGGCTCCTTGGCAAGTGCACTAGCTCCAGTGTTGTCACAGAAGAGTTTGATTGGCCCCGACGCATTGGGTATGACTCCGAGGTCGGTGATGAACTCCTTCACCCAAATTGCTTCATGTGCTGCCTCCGAGGCTGCCATGTATTCCGCTTCACATGTAGATCCCGCCATGACGCTCTACTTGCAACTGCACCAGCTTACTGCCCCACCATTCAAAATATACACGTATCCGGTTTGTGACTTAGAGTCATCCAGATCTGTGTCGAAGCTAGCGTCGACGTAACCCTTTACGACGAGCTTTTCGTCACCTCCATAAACGAGAAACATTTCCTTAGTCCTTTTCAGGTACTTCAGGATATTCTTGACCGTTGTCCAGTGTTCCTTGCCGGGATTACTTTGGTACCTTCCTACCAAACTTATGGTAAGGTTTACATCAGGTCTGGTACACAGCATGGCATACATAATAGAACCTATCGCCGAGGCATAGGGGATGACACTCATCTCTTCTATATCTTCTGCCGTGGTCGGACATTGAGCTGAGCTCAACTTCACACCTTGTAACACAGGTAAGAACCCCTTCTTAGATTGATCCATATTGAACTTCTTCAATATCTTATCAAGGTATGTGCTTTGTGAAAGACCTATGAGGCGTCTTGATCTATCTCTATAGATCTTGATGCCTAATATATAAGCAGCTTCTCCAAGGTCCTTCATTGAAAAACTTTTATTCAAGTAGGCCTTAATGCTGTCCAAGAGTTCTATATCATTTCCCATCAAAAGTATGTCATCTACATATAGTATGAGAAATGCTACAGAGCTCCCACTCACTTTCTTGTAAACGCAGGCTTCTCCATAAGTCTGCGTAAATCCAAACGCTTTGATCATCTCATCAAAGCGAATGTTCCAACTCCGAGATGCTTGCACCAGCCCATAAATCGAGGTTGGAGCTTGCACACCTTGTCAGCATTCTTAGGATCGACAAAACCTTCCGGCTGCATCATATACAATTCTTCCTTAAGGAAACCATTAAGGAATGCCGTTTTGACGTCCATTTGCCATATTTCATAATCGTAGAATGCGGCAATTGCTAACATGATTCGGACGGACTTCAGCTTCGCTACCGGTGAGAAAGTCTCATCGTAGTCAACCCCTTGAACTTGTCGATAACCCTTAGCGACAAGCCGAGCTTTATAGATGGTCACATTACCATCTGCGTCTGTCTTCTTCTTAAAGATCCAATTATTTTCTATGGCTCGTCGTTCAACGGGCAAGTCAGTCAAAGTCCATACTTCGTTTTCATACATAGATCATATCTCGAATTTCATGGCTTCCAGCCATTTGTCGGAATCCGGGCCCGCCATCGCTTCTTCATAGTTCGAAGGTTCACCGTTGTCTAGCAACATGATTTCCAAGACAGGGTTGCCGTACCACTCTGGTGCGGAACGTGTCCTTGTGGACCTACGAATTTCAATAGGAGCTTGATCAGAAGCATCTTGATCATCATCATTAATTTTCTCTCTAGCCGGTGCAGGCATCTCAGAAACGTTTTCTTGAGTTGCGCCATTTTCCGGTTCAAGAGGTAACACTTCATCAAGCTCTACTTTCCTCCCACTTACTTCTTTCGAGAGAAACTCCTTCTCTAGAAAGGATCCATTCTTGGCAACAAAGATCTTGCCTTCGGATCTGAGGTAGAAGGTATACCCAATAGTTTCTTTAGGGTATCCTATGAAGACGCATTTTTCCGACTTGGGTTCGAGCTTTTCAGGTTGAAGTTTCTTGACATAAGCATCACATCCCCAAATTTTTAGAAACGACAGCTTAGGTTTCTTTCCAAACCATAATTTATACGGTGTCGTCTCAACGGATTTCGACGGAGCCCTATTTAAAGTGAATGCGGCAGTCTCTAAAGCATAGCCCCAAAAAGATAGCGGTAAATCGGTAAGAGACATCATAGATCGCACCATATCTAATAGAGTGCGATTACGACGTTCGGACACACCATTACGCTGAGGTGTTCCAGGCGGCGTGAGTTGTGAAACTATTCCACATTTTCTTAAGTGCGTGCCAAATTCGTGACTCAAGTATTCTCCTCCACGATCTGATCGTAAAAACTTGATTTTTCTGTCACGTTGATTTTCAACCTCACTCTGAAATTCCTTGAACTTTTCAAAGGTCTCATACTTGTGTTTCATTAAGTAGATATACCCATATCTACTCAAGTCATCAGTGAGGGTGAGAACATAACGATAGCCATCGCGAGCCTCAACACTCATTGGACCGCACACATCAGTATGTATGATTTCCAATAAGTTGGTTGCTCGCTCCACTGTTCCTGAGAACGGAGTCTTGGTCATTTTACCCATGAGGCATGGTTCGCACGTGTCAAATGATTCATAATCAAGAGACTCTAAAAGTCTATTTGCATGGAGCTTCTTCATGCGTTTGACACCTATGTGACCAAGGCGGCAGTGCCACAAATATGTGGGACTATTGTTATCAACTTTAACTCTTTTGGTATTCACACTATGAATATGTGTATCATCACGTACGAGATTCATTAAGAATAAACCATTAACCATCGGAGCATGACCATAAAACATATCTCTCATATAAATAGAACAACCATTATTCTCGGATTTAAATGAGTAGCCATCTCGAATTAAACGAGATCCAGACACAATGTTCATGCTCAAACTTGGCACTAAATAACAATTATTGAGGTTTAAAACTAATCCTGTAGGTAAATGTAGAGGCAGCGTGACGACGGCGATCACATCGACCTTGGAACCATTCCCGACGCGCATCGTCACCTCATCCTTCGCCAGTCTTCGCTTATTCCGCAGCTCCTGTTTTGAGTTACAAATGTGAGCAACTGCACCGGTATCAAATACCCAAGAGCTACTACGAGTACTGGTAAGGTACACATCAATTACATATATATCACATATACCTTTTGTTTTGCCGGCCTTCTTGTCCGCTAAGTATTTGGGGCAGTTCCGCTTCCAGTGACCACTTCCCTTGCAATAAAAACACTCAGTCTCGGGCTTGGGTCCATTCTTTGGCTTCTTCCCGGCAACTTGCTTACCGGGCGCGGCAACTTCCATGCCGTCCTTCTTGAAGTTCTTTTTACCCTTGCCCTTCTTGAACTTAGTGGGTTTATTCACCATCAACACTTGATGTTCCTTCTTGATTTCTACCTCTGCTGATTTCAGCATAGCATATACTTCAGGAATGGTCTTTACCATCCCCTGCATGTTGTAGTTCATCACAAAGCTCTTGTAGCTAGGTGGAAGCGACTGGAGGATTCTGTCAATGACCGCTTCATCCGGGAGATTAACTTCCAGTTGAGTCAAGCGGTTGTGCAACCCAGACATCTTGAGTATGTGTTCACTGACAGAGCTATTTTCCTCCATCTTACAGCTAAAGAATTTGTCGGAGACTTCATATCTCTCGACCCGGGCATGAGCTTGGAAAACCATTTTCAGCTCTTCGAACATCTCATATGCTCCATGTCTCTCAAAACGCTTTTGGAGCCCCGGCTCTAAGCTGTAAAGCATGCTGCACTGAACGAGGGAGTAATCATCGGAACGTGACTGCCAAGCGTTCATAACGTCTTGTTCTGCAGGGAGAACAGGTGCGTCACCCAGCGGTGCTCGTAGGACATAATCTTTCTTGGCAGCTATGAGGATGATCCTCAGGTTCCGGACCCAGTCTGTATAGTTGCTGCCATCGTCTTTCAGCTTGGTTTTCTCTAGGAACGCGTTGAAGTTGAGGACTACGTTGGCCATTTGATCTACAATACATATTGTAAATATTTTAGACTAAGTTCATGATAATAAAGTTCATCTAATCAAATTATTTAATGAACTCCCACTTAGATAGACATCCCTCTTCTAGTCATCTAAGTATAACATGATCCGAGTCAACTAGGCCGTGTCCGATCATCATGTGAGACGGACTAGTCAACATCGGTGAACATCTTCATGTTGATCGTATCTTCTATACGACTCATGCTCGACCTTTCGGTCTTCTGTGTTCCGAGGCCATGTCTGTACATGCTAGGCTCGTCAAGTCAACCTAAGTGTTTGCATGTGTAAATTTGTCTTACACCCGTTGTATGTGAACGTTAGAATCTATCACACCCGATCATCACGTGGTGCTTCGAAACAACGAACTGTCGCAACGGTGCACAGTTAGGGGGAACACTTCTTGAAATTATTATGAGGGATCATCTTATTTACTACCGTCGTTCTAAGTAAACAAGATGCAAAACATGATAAACATCACATGCAATCAAACAATAAACGTGACATGATATGGCCAATATCACATAGCTCCTTTTGATCTCCATCTTGGGGCTCCATGATCATCTTGTCACCGGCTTGACACCATGATCTCCATCATCGTGTCTCCATGAAGTTGCTCGCCAACTATTACTTCTACTACTATGGCTAACGCATTTAGCAATAAAGTAAAGTAATTTACATGGCGTTTCTCAATGACACGCAGGTCATACAAAAAATAAAGACAACTCCTATGGCTCCTGCCGGTTGTCATACTCATCGACATGCAAGTCGTGATTCCTATTACAATAGCATGAACATCTCATACATCACATATAGATCATTCATCATTCATCACAACTTTGGCCATATCATATCACAAAGCACTTGCTGCAAAAACAAGTTAGACGTCCTCTAATTGTTGTTGCAAGTTTTACGTGGCTGAATTAGGGTTCTAGCAAGAACGTTTCCTTACCTACGTGAAAGCCACAACGTGATTTGTCAACTTCTATTTACCCTTTATAAGGACCCTTTTCATCGAATCCGCTCCAACTAAAGTGGGAGAGACAGACACCCGTCAGCCACCTTATGTAACTAGTGCATGTTAGTTGGTGGAACCGGTCTCACGTAAGCGTACGTGTAAGGTTGGTCCGGGCCGCTTCATCCCACAATACCGCTGAAGCAAGATAAGACTAGTAGCGGCAAGAAAGTTGACAAATCTACGCCCACAACAAATTGTGTTCTACTCGCGCAAGAAGAACTACGCATAGACCTAGCTCATGATGCCACTGTTGGGGAACGTTGCAGAAAACAAAAATTTTCCTACGATTTCACCAAGATCCATCTATGAGTTCATCTAGCAACGAGTGATCGGATGCATCTACATACCTTTGTAGATCGCGAGCGGAAGCGTTCAAAAGAACGGGGATGAAGTAGTCGTACACGACGTGATCCAAATCACCGGAGATCCTATCACCGAACGGACGGCACCTCCGCGTTCAACACACGTACGGTCAGCGTAACGTCTCCTTCTTCTTGATCCAGCAAGGCAAAGGAGAGGTTGAGGAAGATGGCTCCAGCAGCAGCACGACGACGTGGTGATGATGGAGCTGCAGTACTTCGGCAGGGCTTCGCCGAGCTCTATGGAGGAGGAGGAGGTGTTGGAGAGGGAGAGGGAGGCGCCAAGGCAAAGGGTGCGGCTGCCCCCCTCCCCTCCCCCCTTTATATAGGCCTCTTGGGGAGGGGGGCGCCGGCCCTGGGAGATCTGATCTCCCAAGGGGGCGGCGGCCAGGGAGGATTTCCTCCCCCCCAAGGCACCTAGGAGGTGCCTTCCACTTGTGGGACTCTTCCGAACCCTAGGCGCATGGGCCTCTTGGGGATGGTTCCCCTTGGCCCATGTAGGCCAAGGCGCACCCCCTACAGCCCATGTGGCCCCCCGAGGCAGGTGGCCCCACCCAGTGGACCCCCGGGACCCTTCTGGTGGTCCCGGTACAATACCGGTGACCCCGAAACTTGTCCCGATGGCCAAAACAGCACTTCCTATATATAATTCTTTACCTCCGGACCATTCCGAAACTCCTCGTGACGTCCGGGATCTCATCCGGGACTCCAAACAACATTCGGGTTACTGCATATACATATCCCTACAACCCTAGCGTCACCGAACCTTAAGCGTGTAGACCCTACGGGTTCGAGAGACATGCAGACATGACCGAGACGGCTCTTGGGCAATAACCAACAGCAGGATCTGGATACCCATGTTGGCTCCCACATGCTCCATGATGATCTCATCGGATGAACCACGATGTCGAGGATTCAATTAATCCCGTATACGATTCCCTTTGTCAATCGGTATTTTACTTGCCCGAGATTCGATCGTCGGTATCCCAATACCTCGTTCAATCTCGTTACCGGCAAGTCACTTTACTCGTACCGTAATGCATGATCCCGTGATCAAACACTTTGATCACATTAAGCTCATTATGATGATGCATTACTGAGTGGGCCCGGTGATACCTCTCCGTCAAGCGGAGTGACAAATCCCAGTCTCGATCCGTGTCAACCCAACAGACACTTTCGGAGATACCCGTAGTATACCTTTATAGTCACCCAGTTACGTTGAGACGTTTGGCACACCCAAAGCACTCCTACGGTATCCGGGAGTTACAAGATCTCATGGTCTAAGGAAAGGATACTTGACATTGGAAAACTCTAGCAAACGAACTATGCGATCTTATGCTATGTTTAGGATTGGGTCTGGTCCATCACATCATTCTCCTAATGATGTGATCTCGTTATCATTGACATCCAATGCCCATAGTCAGGAAACCATGACTATCTATTGATCAACGAGCTAGTCAACTAGAGGCTTACTAGGGACATGTTGGTGTATGTTATTCACACATGTATTACGATTTCCGGATAACACAATTATAGCATGAATAAAGACAATTATCAAGAACAAGGAAATATAATAATAATGCTTTTATTATTGCCTCTAGGGCATATTTCCAACACAAAAGTGTAGCTAGCCAGCCTGATGATCTTTGCAACAATTTCTACGGTCAAAAATTTAAAATTATTTCACTTAATTCTTTTAAAATAATGATGCATCCTACTCCTTAGGTTCCAAAAAAATCAGTCTGAGTCGCCTATCATTGGACGCATCGAGCGGACCTAGTATGGCCTTCGCCTCACTCATACCCTTCCTACTAGCGGTCTGGTTGCAACGTCCCTTCCATACTCTACTAGTCCTGCTTCACAACAACATCACAACCTTTCAACCGCCATCATAACAGCATGACGTGCCCTCAGCGGCCGCAGCATCGGCGATGCTCCTAGAGCACCGACACATTGGGTGAAGCTCCCGAAGCACCGACGACACTCCCGCAATGGCTGCAACATCGGCAACAGCGTCGACTATTCTAGCATCACGTGCCTCGCTTTGCAACATGGTGCTCTGACATTGCAGCAAAAATGGCCAGTGCTAGGAATCATCCGGTTGATCCCATGCAGAGATCAACCGCCTCCCCAGCCTCGATTGGCATGGTCACGATCAAAACATCAACTCGTTTTATTCCTTTCACCTTACAGCCACATGTGCGTTCGCGTTCTTCATCGGACCACCATTATCGGCTTGTCAAAGAAGCCACCAACACAGCAGCCCCGCTTGGCGTTGCATGCTGCAACACATCAACATGCCCGTCGTCAGTGCAGAACCATCCGCGCATCAACACCGGAGGAGGCCCTTGAAGCATTGATGTCCGACATGCAACGACATGCAGCAGCGTGCAACTTTGAAAGTTAAATGACAACCCCATTGCAACGATACGAGCTGCTTCGAACACCAGCGACAGAGTGGCTGCCACATATGAGGCATGGTGCACTGAAAAGCCGAGATGATGATGTTGCGAGGGTGGTTTGGCTGCTATGGGTGTCACTATGAGGTCGCGAGGCAGTGCTATGACTCGAGGCGGTCTTTGCAACATGCGACTGGTTTGGTTGCAGCGACCACGCCGATGGCACGATGACATGCTTTGAACACCCACGGTACATGTGGTGCGAGGACATCCCGACTTCTTCGAGGATGTTGCGATGGCTTGCTTCGGCGGCCGCGGCGACATGCTTCGAACGCCCATGGTGTGCTGCGAAAGCACCCCAACTTCTTCGAGGATGTTCCAACGGCTTGCTTCGGCAGCTAGTGACATGCTTCGAACGCCCATGATGTGCTGCGAAGGCACCCCGGCTTCTTTGAGGATGTTCCGACAGCTCGCTTCGGCGGCTACGATGACATGCTTTGAACGCCATGGCGAGCTGCGACGGCACCCCAACTTCTTCGAGGATGTTCCGACTGCTTGCTTCAGCGGCCGTGTCGACATGCTTCAAACGCCCGTGGTGTGCTGTGACGTCATCGCAACTTCTTCGATGATGTTCTGTCTGCTTGCTTTGGCGGCCGCTGATTCGAACGCCCGTGGGTGTGCTGCGACGACATCTCGGTTTCTTTGATGATGTTACGAGGCAATGCTACTGTGGCCGCGAGGATGCGGTGTTAGCACAACGACAGGCTTCGAATACCCATGGTGGGCTTCGACGATGCCGCGACGACATGCTTCGGCGGCTGCGGTGATGCTACGAGGAATGCTGTAGCGGCCACAGCAATGGCATGACGACATGCTTTGAATGCTCGTGGTGTGCTTCGACGGCCCAGATGATGCTGCGATAACGTGCTTCTACGACCACGATGATGCTACGACAGTGTGCTTTGAACAGTTGTGGTGATACTTGGACGTCGTGCTTCGACAACCGCGGAGGTGCTACCACGGAGGCCCGGCTACTTCAATGGTGCTGCAATGGTGTGTTTCATGGATACGACACTGTTCTGAGGACGAACATGGCGGCTTTGATGATGGTGCAACGTCATGCTTCGACGTAATGATGAGGCGATGACGACCCGGCTGCTCCGGTGATGCTGCGATGGCATGCTTCGAATGCGGCGGCAACGGCGTCAAGGACGCTATATCCAAAGCAACCTTGACTACATGAGCTTGCTAGTACCAGATCAAAACCAGTACTCACGATCAGCGTTCAAAAGATGGTGTTTAGAATCCTCATTTAGCAATTGCTACGTGCTTTCTCTTCAGATTATTTGTACCATCACATGTGTAGCTACCGGTAAGAACACCGCTTATGAAGTACTCCCTCCTTCCCAAAATGTAAGGCGCGATTGACTTTGCACAGTCTTTGATGCATGACTTTGACCACTAATAAGTATCAAAGTAAATGAATTGAACATGTATAAATGACATCATCGTATTTGTCTTGTAAAACAATTGTATTTCATATGTTTGTATACTAATTTTATAGATATACAGTACATGAAAAACGTAGTCAAAGATGTGCAACGAAGACCAGAAAAGTCAAACGATGCCTTATATTTTGGGAAGGGGGGAGTACAGTGTCATGGAGACAGTACGTACTACATTGCATAGGAGGCGTCAAAAAATAGGCAGGGCGCTACATACTACAGTCACGAACTCACGAAACTGACGTGGATGTGCTACCTTCGCGTGTGGGGACAGAGAAGCGCTCCGCGCCACACGATCGGGTGGCATCAGACGACGCCGGACGCGGCTTACGAATGTGAGAAATCATCCGACTGTTTTGAAACGTTTTCCATTTAATTATTACCTCTTGTGTTGCAACGCACGGCATATGTGCTAGTTATAGTTATGGAAGGAAGTTTTTTTTTGGAGTACCTAGAACTCATCTAGATGAGACGTAATTTGGTCTCATTCACCTGGAAAATAAGAACGGATACAATCCATGTCAGCACACACGCATCTTATAGCATCACATTCAATGGTTATAAAAGATGAATGAGACCAAATTAAATCTCATCTAGATGAGTTCTAGCAAAACTGTTTTTCCTTTTTGATAATCGAAGTTGAAAGTTCAAAACTGAAAAAAGCAAAACTAGGAAGTGGGAGTTCCCGTGCTTCCGGATCCGGGGGAGGGCGCGTGTCGTCCGCCCATTGCGCCCCCTCCCCACGACTCCAGAAATGCAGGACCTCCCTTCCCTCCTCGCCGTGCTCCGGCGCCGCCGCCGTAGGGTGGAGAGAGACAGGGAGCCAGGACTTTCGGCTGCCTCGCTGCTACGGCCTCCTCCTCCGCAAAGGTGGCTTGGCAATTGGCCCCGTACCGCAGCCGACCGCTGATTGGATTTGCCCTTGCACGGCTCCCTCCGCCGGCCGGCCGTCTCATTCCGTTCGATTTGCTTATCGCGCTGACCGTGACCGGTGGCCGCCGGAGGGCAGGCTCATCGGCGCCTCCTACCACTGCAACGTCCGCAAAGTCAACAGTAAGACCCCCAACACCACACACCTCTCTCTGTCTCCGGCTCCCCTTTCCGGCGTCTCGTGTCCACTTGCTCGCCTGCTCGCCTACTCGCCGTCTGCCGCTTACGATTTGGTGCTGCAGAGGGTGTCTAATCGTGGGTTTTCTTAAGTACCAATGTTGATTTTCTTTCTTATTTGATGGAATTGCAGTATACCACGTTCTTGCCATGATATCCGACTAAAAGTGTCCCCTTTTTTGTGTCTGTCAACCGCAGAGATTGCAGAGGAGCTGGACGTGACGGTGGCCACCTACATGGGCATGAACGCCCTCCATGCTGCCTGTGGCCTCGGCAGGCTCTCGTCGGGGAGGTCAAGATGGACTTCGACAAGCCACAGACCCCTCAGTATACACGCATTTCCTTTCTGGTCCTAAAATGTTTTGTCCGTTGGGACAATGTGTTTGATTTATGACTTGACTGTCAACTTCGACCTGGCCGTGTGGATCTTGCTGCTAGTTTTACACCCATGGAGCATGCTTTCAATCATGGACACCTCCCTGCTCTCAGATACCTTCTTGACCATGGCTATCCACTATTGCCCTGCTCCCCTGTTTTGTGCCGGACCTTCTTCCCTTTTTGAGAATTATTGTGCGCTGGGCATACCATGTAGATGCAGCCTTTACGTCGGAGAGCTTTCTGTTGAATCCGTAGATAAATACCATGGTGGTAAAAGGGAAACCTAAGCTTTGACAAATATCCTTGCCGCCATAAATTTAAATGACCCTGATCTTATTTGCTTCTCATGTTAACCAGCATCTGCATATTGATCAGTCTAAAGAAAATTTTAAACACAGTTGTCATATTAATTCAGGTTTCTGTTTCTCACATATGTATGTAAGAATAAATATTCCATGTGTCACCATGTTGGTAACAATTTCTTCAGGCATTGTTTATACCCTATTATCCTCTGGATCTAGTTGCAGGATATCATTTTCATATGCTATTTCGTTGTAGCCATTGAAGCTAGTTTCCCAAAAATGTCTGTCTAGTTAGTATGTTAACCACCTTCCTATGCAAATCTCTCAGGATAGCTATTTGATACACTACTATATTGTTCTAGCTGTTTGAAGTACTCCCTCTGTAAAGTAATATAAGAGTTTAGATCACTAAAGTAGTGATCTAAACGCTCTTATATTACTTTACGGAGGGAGTAGTTTTTGTTTTCTTTTGAACCACGCATGAGGGCTGCATGTGAATATATAAATAGGAAAAGAGTACGATGACCATTACAAATGTCCGGAAAAAAGAAAAGAACGAAAAGAATGCTCCGAGAGCCAAAGAAAATGCAGCCAATTACAACTGAAAAAACACGCACAGATCTGTCTACATCTATTCTATCTGAAGTTTGATCTTCATGTTACTCGCTGTCTTCATCGTTTTGCCTCTTCGTCGATTTTGTCCAGAACCTGCTCTATGGGAGTTCGAGTTTTGTCAAAAACTCTTTTGTTCCTTTCTTCCAAATCAATCAGACGGCCAAGATCACCAAAGAATTAAAAGCTTTCCATTGATCAGCCGTTAGAAGTAGTTTCCCCTCATATAACTGTCATGACTGTTTATTTAGTATGACTACCGTCTTATCATGACTGGTCATGGTCATTATTTTTTGCCATATGTTTATTGAGGGAAACGTGGACCAACAGTATTGTTTTCCCCTTCTAGCTATTGAAACTTTTTTGCCCCAAAAGTTTCTCACGTACTATTAATAATGTTATGATCTTGATTTTGTTCGCCTTCTTTTTCTCCAGGTCAATCTGAAATAGTGAAGTTTTCCGTTTCTAAAGAAGCTGATCTTAATGCAATATCAGATCTTGGGACACCACTCACTCTTGCTGCTCTTAAAGGTCATGCTAATACTCTCAAGATCCTCTTCCAGCACAATGCATACGTACTTCTAAAATCTGTTGCTAAAATGTTGTCTTATAACTCCAGTTCTCTCTTTGGCTGTTTTTTTTTCTACGTTTAATTGTTTCCTCCTGTATTTGAGGACCTTTTCGTGTTGGTGATTTGACTTAGTTAGGCAATTTGATTTAGTTACTTACCTGTTTGTTTGGCATCCACACTTGTGGGAAGATTCTTTTGCTGCAACAAGGGTCCCATGTCCATGTGTCATTGACTCAGAAAAGTGTGGTAGGGTGCCCTTAGGACTGGCTAAGTATGGCACTCATTTTCATCATCTAACTGTAGATATGCCTAGTAAAAAGTGGGCAAATATCAGCAACCTTCGCAAACCAACCAAAGAAGCGCCCCATAGTTGTTAACTAGCATAACCTGCGCGGCGGCACGCCGCGCCCGTCGATACGTTGTATTTATACAAATCGTAAAGCGCATTGTTATATTTATAACTATAGAATCGCTAGAACACGGAAATAGTATATGCGATGAGTCCATCAATAAAAATTGGAAAAGTGATACATTTATTGCAAGCTATGCATGATCCATACTGATGAACGGAAGGGTACATGTTGCATTAGTAATAAGGTCTACTTATTGGCACTATATACAGTCCGTTCTGTGAAACGTACCGTATAGGATGATGCAACTGCATAAAAGTAAATGATTGCAGACCGCCCTAGTTTTTTTTTTCGAAAAGGGGGGGTTCCCCGGCCTCTGCATCAGAAAGATGCATACGGCCTTCTTATTAAACAAAGCAAAAGTGCGTACAAGTTTCCAAAGGTCTCCAAAAGTAGTGATAAAATACAGAGCGCTCACACAGAGCCAGAAAAGGGCTAGAAACACTCACTAGCCATGGTAGAAAGCCACAACCGGTCGGCCCAAACTAGATAGGAACACTAAATACCTATTCTATTACATGACCGCCATCCAAACCGGTTGAAGATATCCCGAGCTACCATCTCCCAGCGGAAAGACCCAGTAACCAAATGCTCCCTGGCCCCCGTTTGGGTGAGTAGCGACCACGAACGGATCAGAGCCGTAGACCGGAATATGACCTGCAAAAAATGTATACATGATAATCTGTTAAAGACCAAATCATTACTGCACGTCCAGATAGTCCACAGCATAGCACAAACTCCAACCCGAATATGTCTCGCGAGGCCAGGCTCAATCCCAATAAGCCAAGTCCCAAATAACGCATTAACAGATCTCGGTGGAGTAATATTAAAAGCAATAAGGACCGCCCTAGTTGAGTTAAATCATTCTAGTGTTGCCCCCTGCAAGATTAGTGCATGTAATGAAGTGGTAAAGAGCTTTTACAGATTCATGTACCTGTCCAACGGGTGGCTTTGCTCCTGTGTGTAATGATGGGATCCTTGTTGTGAAGACATTAGGGGTACATGAGGTACCACATCGCAGAAATTGTTGCATATTTTCGTCAAGATCATTGTTTGTCTTGCAAATTCATTCTGTTGGGTACTTACTTGCTGGCGAGACATGCTGAACCGCCATTGCTTGGTTCGTGCTTTTTCTTGTGTTGTAAAAAGACTTTCCTTCACCACTTCAAGTGTCTAGTAGTTGTAGCCCCGCCCTGTTGATACGTTGTGATGTAATTTTTTGTATAGCTTGAGGTTACCTAATAAATTGTTTTGTTCAAAGCAATTTAGAGACGAAAATATCAATCTTTTATGCAAATTTTCAGTATGGCCTGTACATAGCAAGGACCATCCACCAAGTTCAAACAAACACCCAACATAGCCAAAAATAAGGAACTCGATGATAGTGCGTCCATAAATAAAATTTAATAAACTGTGATATTCCATAACGAAATAAATATCTAAAACTTACATCTGATCCGAAATACAATTATTGACATGGTAAAAAAATCAAGTGTTTGATCGTCACTAAAACTTTACTTGTATGTGTTGGAAAATACTTTGTATTGATTTTCTGCTCCTTGTTCGATTACTGATGAGACCCTAAGAATGAAACAGAGATTTTGATGAATTTTGTACATAATATATAAAATAGATAATGTGCTGATTTTTTATTTCTTCACTTAATCTTTCTTTGAGTTTTAGAAGAGATGTAAATGAAATGATTAAAAGATAGGACTATATCGCATGGGTCGGCTAGGGTTACATTTTACGTAGAAAGAGTTATACCTAGGATACATTTTACGCAGGGAATACATTTTGCTGACGGAGTTCATCCTAGTATTTTGGATTATCAGAAAAATAACTGGATTATTCATGTTGATGTCGATCAACTATTCATTGTCTTACATCAAAATATATAGGAAACATGAAGACTACATAAGAAGAATCATTGTTTGGATGTTTAAACCTATATAAATTGCTATCTATGACTTATCTTATTTAATATATGACATCTGTAGAAAATTAAAAATACATTTCTTTATTTTGTAACCGAAGCTTTTGATTTTTAGAGGAGAGCTTTTGTTCTTTGGTAAGTAAATTAAGAAGAGGTTTTCTGGAAAATATTCATGTTGATGTTGATTAATTAATTATTATTTTAGGAAAATATTGACAGGAGGCATACTCGAGACCCACTTCTTTATTGTGAACTTACTATTAGTTTCCTTATGTAATTTTTTTTGTTTCGTTTATAGGATCTTAATATTATATGCTGCCATCTGTAAGACACGGGAAGATCGTTTATCTTTTTACGTCCTTCGACGATTGTCAACTGTGGAAAAAAGAAATACAATCTTTATGTCTTACTCTCTGGCAGACCAATCTGTGTGAAATAGTATGGCCTCCATAAGCCTATAGGGTGATAAATATCGGATCGCCAAATCAAGAAGGTAACTTGAAAGGAAAAAAAAACGAAGCATTCATCATCAAGTCGTGTATTTCAACTATCTCTGGAAATTTGCACTATTTGCAAAGCATGATAACAAAAGACAGTTTCAGAATCTGTAGATGTTCACGCTACTGTTTCATTGCCCTTATACTTAGCCTGTAACACTGGTATTTCTTAAAGATTTGGTATCTTTACGTCACAAACAGTAATGACATGTCAAAATCTTTTTTTTTCTTCAGAATATCTGATCGCTCATTGATCTCCAAAGATCATTCGTCGTACGGACGCACCAAGTGCTCATCATTGGAGCAACCTACCTCTGATGGATGCATGTGCCAAATATCAAGAGCAACATTATACAGCACCTCAGTTGGGACTTGGGATCCCTGCAATGCAACTGTTTTTTCAAGAAATGCCCAATAAATGAAACAACCAAACTGTTTCTTCAGGCAAATTCCCACAAGATTCTCTAAGTCTCCAAAAGCATAATCATATGGTGTCAAAAACATAACACCAGCTACTTTCACATAACAGATATCACTGAACTTTGTTTCTCTAGAAACTTTGATTAAACATATAGAGCAGGAAAATGTTCAGAGTAACGACAAACAATAACAATAGTTCAACTGAAAAGGAGGTACAAATAACTTACGTCAGCAATGAAGTTGGCAACTAATAATCAAAGAGGCCAGCTCAACATGTTAAAAGGTAGAAGTGGATCAAGCGATAAAAAATTAACCATAAAAACAACGGTGAGTGAATTGCACAGCATAAAATTCAGATACCCGCATGCTGAATCCATGGTGAGGAAGATTCAGATAATGTTGATCTGAAACCGAAGCTCAATTCTATGAAAATTAACAACATTGAGTGTTGACCTTGAAAGTAAACAAAAGACGTAACACAAAGTAAGTGCCACAACGATCGAATATTGTAATCCCTATACAGGCCAACACTTGTGCTTGATCATACAGAGCTTCGTTCAGCAACTCCACACCTGTGATGATACATGTCGATCAGCTCATGCTCGCTGCTCTGCCCCGGGACTCCGTTGTAGATGCTGATCTATTGAGGGACGCAGAACCTGTTGGCCCCCAGGTAAGGCATGCTGTTGTCCATAAGCGACCAGCACTTGTGAGCGCCGAAGAAGGCTCGCCACTCGTGCACAGTTGGGCGGCGCAGTGCCATCTAGAGGTGAAGGAAGCTCAACGGCACAGAGGTTGTGCAGGTTGCTGTGGATGAAGCCGAAGATTACTGGGTGCGGCCCCACTCCCTCTTGCGCGGCGTGGCCGCCATCGATACCATCATGCCGCACCGCCTCCCTTCGGCCCCAGAACTGCAGCCTAATCCCTTCCCGGCGCCACTGCACGCACGTGCACCAGGAGCATCCGTCCTCGCCGTCATCGCGTCGCTCGCACTGGCCAGTGATCGTGCTAGTCGTCGTCGTCACTGAGGTTGCCGCCGCCGCATCCGTGTTCCCCGAACAGGGCGTCCTAGTTCCTACTACATCCGAGCGGAGACCGTGGCCCCGCCAAGGGGATCCGCACGCGCTGGGAGACACGGTTCCCGCGCAGCCTGCAGCCGATCGCCGTCATCTTCGACGTAGTCATCGTCGGCCGCGGCCGACCGGTTCGACGGGCTCAGGGCGAAGCCGTAGCTGAAGCTACGGCCGATCCCCACCAGGAATCACAGAGGTTGATCACACTTGACAAATTCTGCATATGAATACAAAAGAAGTGATTCCAGCAAACATGAAAGTATGGAGTATGAACTGATTCAGAAAGTTACTACTATATGCAGGCGACTCTGATATAGGACTAAGTTTACGAGAAATATGTGCTGCTAATAGGTCGGATGAGAAGCAGATATTATTTAATGTTGTGAATTGATATTCCCCTCTCCTTCATGATTTGTCTTAACTTTGCATTGATTCTACCTTCTGTAACTTCTATTTTTACATGACAGCAAATTAAAGCACTTCTTGAAAATGTTGGATCTTCAATGTGTCCTGACCACTGTGATTGGTTTGGACACAGTGGTCTTGAGGCTCAATCTCGAAATAGATCAGTTGTCACTCATTTTTTGCAAGCAGATCCGACAGACTACGCAACCAAGAAATTACAGGTTAGCAGATTTTATTGGTTCTTGTCCAACAAGACTCTTCTTGACTGTAATAGACATACTTCCATTTTAAATGCATGATAACTGCAACGTCAGTAAGTCAATAGCTTGCTGTTCTGGACTGTTACAGGAGATGATCCGTCTGAAGAAGAAGAGAAATCTCCCTGCAGCTTTCAAATGTTACTGGAATTACCAAAAAATTGATTCTCTTTCAAATGATAACTTGTATTACAAGATGGTTATCCATGTGCACAACGATTCTGCTTTTAGACGTTATCAGCAAGAGAAGAGGTAAGATTTTGCCATAATTTATCTCTCATCTCCCTTCGCCATTTATGATTACATACGCATACTAACTATTTGCTCTGCTTTCCTATACAACAAGTTCCTGTCTACCATGGTCATTTTCCTACACTATTAATGGCTTCTTAGTTCCCACGCCCGCCTTGTAATAGGAAATGGAGAAAGTGTTCATTAGCTTTCTCTTTTTGATATTTATTTATTAGCTCTCGTGAATCCTGCATTTTTCTTTCTAGGAAAAATCAAGAGTTGTGGCCACTGTACAGAGGTAAGATGAACATTTTGTTTCATAAAACTCTCACCTCTTTTGACAACTACTCCCTCCGTTCCAAAATAGATGATTCAACTTTGTACTAACTTTAGTATAAAGTTGGGTCATCTATTTTGGAACGGAGGGAGTAATTCTCAGCTCTTGCAATTAATACCTGTACCGATGCACCTTTGACTGACCTATGTTTCATGGTTAGGTTTCTTCGTTGATGTAAACCTGTTCAGGGCTGCTGAACTTTCCAATAACAGTAACGCTTTACCAGAAAATATCAATGGTGTTCCGAATTCAAGATCGTCAACTAAGGATGGTCTGGTTGATGAGGATTCAAATTTGATGGTTAAACTAAAATTCCTGACCTAAAAGGTACTTTGCCATTGTTTTCAGCTTATTTTGGCACTTTGCTCGGTGGTCACTTGTTGAAATATGAATACTATGCTCTTTACCCTGGATTGGTGTATCTCATTCTGTTTGTAACAGATTGTTCTGTCTGATCGCTTCAGGGATTTAGCTTTGTTCTGCCTTGCCATCTCGTTACATCTTAAATGAAAAAATGCAGTAAAAATTGCGTAACCTTTAGTTAGCCAATTAACCCTTGGTCACTAGCGAAACAGGATCGCCTCGCTTGTTAGTCTTTCCTCCATGGATAAAGACAGAGACTTGATTACATCCTCCTTTGTAAGACAGAGTTTTTAATTAGCTCATAATTCGGTTCAGGATCTCCCATCTACAACATTTTCATAACGTAATGTTGTTTTTTTATCTCACCTTGAACTTGGTGTTCTATATGCATTAAGATTGCACAGTAGTGGTCTTACTGTGGTCTGTAGAGAGTCACCCTCGTGTTGCCATACTTATGCAGGAATTTCTCGTCACCCAAAGATCTATCTAATTGAACCTTGATGTTTTTTATTTGTGTGGACACTTGGTGCTGCTGGTCTTCATGGATGAGGCAACGGAATTGACCCTTGCATCCCAATTGCAGATCAAGTTCGGCGTAATCTTTTTTGTTGTCAGACAAGAACTTCAAATTATGGTGCCTTTGAACCGTAGAAGCAACTTAGCTTAGAGCATAACCCGTGTGTTAGTGTAGAACATGTTATTGGCTACCATTTATGTTGAGTCATGTCAAACTCGCATCCTGTCTGTATGCTAGACTGATGTTTGGACCGTAGAAGCCACATAGCTGTGGATGATGAAGTGTTCAAAAAGCCAAGCGCGAAGAACTGTAACTGAGTTTTCAGGCAGTCTCTGTGGCTCCAGGCGTTTTACCGAAAAAGGCTTTCGCCCCGCTTTATATATAAAGCAAAGATCCACAGTGCTCGGTACAACCGCACTCACCCACCACAAATACACACACACGCACCCAAGGCAGGATACACAGGCGCTGAGCGCAGCAACACACACCCTAACACTACAAGAGCCGCCGGGCGCTTCATCCAAAGAAGGGAAGCCGCATATGACGAACCGTGGGCTCCAAAGCGGTGCCTTAGCTGCTGATCAATGTACTGGAGATAAGTCAATTTTACTTCCTTGTGAGATGAATTTTCTTCCTCGCGAAGCTTCTTCCTGATAACATCCTTCAAGCATGGAAATGTTGTGAGATTGTCTGAAAAGCAACTCCTTTGAGGCCAAGTCACCATGTCAAAATATGAAACCACATTTTGCATTTGGTGGTAATAGTGCTTGCATTTCCATTCCACCTGAAATATATGTTTCCTAAATTTAAAACAATTTACTACAAAAACAAAAACAGTAAAAGCAAAATATTCACAATGTATAGAAGATTTTCAATCTTATTCAATCTCTACCGATCAATTCACTAACACCACTGCGTTGAAAGTAGAACTAATTATTTAGGCATAGCTAATAGATCTTTCCTGTAAGAGCTTTGCATGTCTTTTGTATTAAGATTGAAAAAGCCAAAGTAACAAGGTTGGCTAACTTCTTTCTAGTTGCTCCTCCCCTTTGTATTATACTCACACTTATTAATAGAAAAAAAATACTGTGGAATGATTGAACTACAGTCAGGGCCTAAATAAAAAAAGGATGGTGCGGGGATTTGTGTGTTGAGGCTCAGAGACTACTGGAAGATTAGATGAGTCAAGGTTGTGCAGTACACCAAACTCAAACTTTGCACCATTGTGTGAATTATCATGGATGAGTTCATCACCACCACTCTGTGCTCCATCCATCATATGTTGAACCATTGTGGGAAGCAAGGATTCCCTTGCCCATGAGTCCTGGGACATTGCAGAATGGTGGCCATGGCCAGGCATCTCCATGCAATTCTGCGGAGTATAGAGAATGCCGCTGAACTGACGTGCGACTTTGCAGGCTAAAGGTACATCATGTGATCTTTCAGACTTTCAGATTGGATCAAGAAAGTTTGTGGGCTGTGAGCTCCTCCTTCCTTATCAAGATGAAAGGTCAGGCTGGGCATTTGGTTAAACCGAACCGACCGGTTCGGTTCTTTGGGTTTTGAACAAATTCGGTTTTCAAAAAATGATAACCGGTTGGTCATTTGTAGAACTGCTAAGCGAGGATTCAGTGGACCGAGATTTTGGTTCAATCCTCGGTTTAAGACCAAACATGAATATATGCTTGTGGTTCCTACTCTTATGCCAAGACAAGTAGCTGGATAATACAAGTAACTAGAATCAAATAACTGAAACAGTGTGCTATTATTATTATTTTCATTCAAGATCATATGGATAAGAGTGAGTATTTACCAAGGTTTTTCTTTTTGATTTTGGTTATTTTCCAGGAGGGAACGGGAAAACGGTGTCGAGAAAATCAGAATTTCCGGAATATTTTCACCCAAAATTATCAAATGAATTTTGAATTCAAAATTTTTTAGCTTCATATATATTGGATTTTGCCAGGGTGCAAGAACTTTTCCTTAAGTGGTCAGCGCACCTTGCTTTGTTCCAAGCCTCACGGGATCGCGCCATCTGTACTGCACCACGGCGAGAATTTTAGTTTCTAAACTACTCATGAATCTTGAGCGTTTCAAACTTAAGACTGCGTATCCCCTTCAATCTTGAAGAGGTGGAGCGGCTCCGTCTCAAGCAAATCATGATGAGCCCGAGCCTCCCCCCCTTCTGGCTGCACCGACTGGTTCCTGAAGTTGCCATAGTACAGCGTGTTAGGGCACTGACATGTCTCGCCTACAGCGAGACGACAGGAAGTCTCGCTGAAGGCGAGCTCCATATTAGTTCGGCCATTGCGCCGCTGACCACAGGCCACATGCCATATTCTTGTTCTTCTTTACATTTTCTGTTTCTGTTTTTTGTTTCCTTTTACTTTATTTATATTTTCAGGTATTTTATATTACAAAAATTACTTTACATGAAACATTTCAAAAAATTGTTAATCATGCATTTGGAAAATGTTTAATGTGTACAGAAAAAATATTGACCATGTATTAAAAAAACATGAATTTTTTTGATCATGTATATACAAATATTAATCAATAATTTAAAAAAAATGTTGAACATGTATTTGAAAACTGATAATCAAGCATCTGAAAAATGTTGAATGTGTATTAAAAAATGTTGATCAAGCATTTTCAAAATTTTAAATGTGTATGGAAAAAATGTTGAACATGTATTAAAAAATGATAAACAAATTTGAACATGTATAGAAATTTTTTAATCAAGCATTTGAAAAAATATTGGGAAAGTATTTGAACATTGTTAAATATGTATAGAAAAAATGTTGACCATATATTAAAAAAGTGATAAAAAATTGAACATGTATAAAAAATGTTAATCAAGCATTTGAAAAAAAATGTCGAGCAAGCATTTGAAAAGTATTAAATGTATATAGGAAAATTGTTGACCATATATTAAAAAAATGTTTAGCGTCTATTTTTGAAAAATGCTGACCGTGTGTTCGAACAAGTGTTCAAAAACATGTATTTGAGAAAAATTGTACATCATGCATTTGAAAAATGAAGAAGCAAAGAGAAAACAAACAAACAAAGAAGTACAAGTAAAATGAAAAAAAAACAAATAAATTGTTAAAAAACCCAAAGTATAACAAAAAGAACCGATGAAAAACAATGAAAATCGTAGTATACCAAAGAAAACAGAAAAACAGAAAAAAAACCCGATGAAGAAGTAAAGAAAGTCAAAAAAAGAAGAAAAAAAAAATGAAAGAAACATCCGAAGCGAAGAAAAATCCAACGCACGAGTACTTGTCGGTTTGCGGCTGGACGCGTGCGCTCAATCTCTTACCGTCGTTGTACCTTTTCACGTAATGGATTTGGCCTCAGTGCCACCGTGGTCTTTTACCCCATTTGGGTTTTCACGTTAAAATGTGTGTCTCTTGCATGTGCTTGATCGGTTTCTTTACACTGATATTTTATAAAGATATAAAGATGACCATTTGTGAGGCTTAATCGGAGGTATTCTATGCGTATAAATCCGCGGATGAAATTAACTAGAATTCTTTTGAGGTTCTAGGAATTAGGAACCCTTTACAATCGTCTCCGTCTGATGCATATTCAGGCGCATACAAAAAGTACATGACAAATGAAAATACATAACTTATTGATGATCCTTATTCCTGTTTCATGTGTTTGCAGTACTTTAATTTGTATACAGTTGTATACCGGCACGCCCGCACCTAAAATGCCAACGCGGATAGATTTAATATTTATCTTGCGAAAACAAGGTACAAGAAGGTCTTCCCCCTAGGAGGCCCTTGCACAAGTTACATCAGAACATTTTTCATAATTTGGTTCACAATTATGGGGTTGAGAATACTCCTCGTACGCACATACCATCCAATTGGGACATATCTCGTCCTAGAGAAGGTGATGCAGGAACAAACACTTTATGGCTGAGGTGGAAAAGAATACTGAGTTAATTCGTCAAGTGCTCCAAGAAATTCAAAATTTGAGGCAAATACTCATGAGCATTATGAAGTACAAGCCCACTACATCATCATCACCATCATCAGTGAAGAAAGAGACTTGAGCACACGGGTATGGGCACTCCCCTTGGCTTGTGCCAAGCTTGGGGGAGGTGCCCCGATATCGTGCCACCATCACTTTTATTATATGTTCCTATTTTAGTTTGATCCTCAGCTATTTCGTGATTTAGTAGAATAAAAGTTTAGTATGATATATTTTCGAGTGTTAGTTTCGTGATCTATCTATCTATCTACGTAATCGAGTTGAGAGTTATATAATAAAGAGTCGTTCGAGTTTTGCTTCTTTACTTTTATGTTTCAAGCTTAGCAATAAAAAATAATGAAAAGATCATATGCTAATACCATGGAAAGTAATGACTTCACATAAATTAAAGTGTAAGTGGTAAAATTTGTTGGAAGTTAACAAACATAACATTGATTGATTATGCAATTCAGAAGGATCAATAAGGGAAGAGAAGATTCACATATAAATATACTATCTTGAACATCTTTTGTTATTCTGAGCCCCCATTAAATATTTCATGTCAAATTGTTGACGTTGGACAAGAAAGACAACATAATGAGTTATGTTTGCTTATATTCACATAGAAGTTATATTGTTATGGATCCTCCAACATGTGGTGCTTGCTCAATATCTTTGCTAGCCAAAAATCTGCATCAAGTAGAGATAACACTTGTGCATCCAAAACCCCTAAACCCAGTTTCATGCCATGAGAGTCCACTATATCGACCTATGAGTTGAATAAGATCCTTCAGGTAAAGTTGTCATCAGTGCATACAGCAATAAAAATTGCTCCTAAATATGTATGATCTTTTATTGTAAGGGAAAGTAAGCTTTGTACGATCTTGTGATGGTGAAAAAATAAAAGTGACATGCTACATAATAAAGGTGCTATCACAAAGGGCAATATAAAGTGATGTTCCTTTGCATTAAGAGCTAGCACATCCAAAAATAAAAAGCGCATGACAACCTCTACTTCCCTCTGTGAAGGGTCTATCTTTTACCTTTATATATTTACTTTTCATGCAAGAGTCAATAATGTTCTCCTTCATTCCTTTTTTTATATATTTTCTTTTGCCAGCATCATGTGGTGGGGAAAGAGCTAGACATATATATCCAGTTCGATATGAGTGATCATGAGTTATTATTGTTGATATTACCCTTCAGGTAAATGAGTTGGGAGGCGGAATTATAAGCCCCTATCTTTCTATGTGTCTGGCTGAAACTTTTGCTCCATATATATGTTGTGAGTGTCAGCAGTCATAGAAGACTAAATGATAGTTGAGTATTTGGAATTCCTAAATAAAATCTCTTACATGAGACCCTTCCTGAAAATATGATGAATTGTAATTGCTTTGTTGATTGAGAACATAGTTTGTTAGTTTTCAAGAATGTTTATGCCGTATACTTTGTTGTTGTGATGAATTGTTGCTTACTCATGTGAAGTTTTATGATATTATATATTGCTATTATAATAATGATCATGATGCTACTATATGTCCGTATTTCATTTTTATCGACACCTCTCTCTCTCTCTCTAAACATGTGGACATGATTGTCGATATCGGCTTTCGCTTGAGGACAAGCGAGGTCTAAACTTGGGGAGTTGATGCGTCCATTTTGCATCATGTTTTTTACTGTTATTTATAATATTTTTGATCCATATAATACTTTGTGGAGCAATTCTAATGCCTTTTCTCTCTTAATTTGCAAGATTTACATGAAGAGGGAGATTGTCGGCAGCTAGAATTCTGGACCTGAAAAAGCTACGTGAGAGATGCCTATTCTGCACAACTCCAAGTGAGCTGAAATTTCACGAAGAATTATCTTGGAATCTATAAAAAATACTAGAGAAAATAAATACTAGAGGAGGCCACCCAGGTGCCCATGAGACATCAGGGCGCGCCCTGGTGGCTTGCGGGGGCTCTGCCATCCTCCGTGGCCCATCTTCTCCTATATGAAGTCATTTTTTCCTTAAAAAACCAGGAGAGGACGAAGCACCGCCATCTCGAGACGAAACCTGGGCAGGAGCACTTTTGCTCTCCGGCGGAGCGATTCCGCCGGGGATACTTCCCTCCGGGAGGGGGAAATCGAAGTCATCGACATCACCAACAATCCTCTCATCATGGGAGGACTAATCTTCATCAACATCTTCACCAGCACCATCTCATCTCAAATCCTAGCCAATCTCTTTTATTCAATCTTTGACTCAAAACGTCTGATTGGTACCTATGGGTTGCTAGTAGTGTCGATTACATCTTGTAGTTGATGCTAGTTGGTTTATTTGGTGGAAGATTCTATGTTTAGATCCATGATGCTATTCAATACCCCTCTGATCCTGAACACAAAATTGATTTGTGAGTAGTTAATTTTGTTCTTGAGGACATGAGAGAAGTCTTGTCATAAGTAATCATGTGAATTTGGTATTCGTTCGATATTTTGATGATATATATGTTGCTGCTTTCTTTAGTGGTGTCATGTGAACGTCGACTACATGACACTTCACCATCTTTGGGCCTAAGGGAAGACATTCTGGAGTAGTAATTAGATGATGTGTTGCTAGAGTGACAGAAGCTTAAACCCTAGTTTATCTACTATTTCGTAAGAGGCAGATTTGGACACATATGTTTCATGCTATGGTTAGATTTATCTTAATTCTTATTTCGTAGTTGCGGATGCTTGCGAGAGGGGTTAATCATAAGTGGGAGGCTTCTTCAAGTAAAAACAGCACCCAAGCACGGTCCATCAACATATCAAAGTAACGAACGCGAATCAAACAAACATGATGAAAGCGACTAGATGAAATTCCCGTGTGTCCTCAAGAGCACTTTACTTGCTATAAGAGAAATTTTTGGCATGTCCTTTTCTACAAAAGGAGGGCTACATTGCTGCACCTTTGTTACCGTTAGTACTTGTTTCTCGTTACAAATTCCCTTGCTACCAAACTATCTGTTGCCGATAATTTTAGTGCTTGCAGAAATTACCTTGCTGAAAACCTCTCGTCATTTCCTTCTGCTCCTCGTTGGGTTCGACACTCTCACTTATCGAAAGGACTATGATTGACCCCTTATACTTGTGGGTCATCACCCCACATAATACTCTCACGTAGATCATGGGTTAGTACACAAAACGTAATGGGCAATGTTTACCATACCATGGGATCACTTGATCCCTCTCGGTACATTTTGTATGCTTTGTGTGTTGATCAACTTGATTCACTCTTTGACTTAGTCTTGCCATGTATCATGTCTTCTCTATGACCAATCTTTGGATAAGTCCCTGAATAACACCTTGGTCATCACATAAACTCCTTGAAACCAACAAATGGATTTCAAAAAATGTTGATGGACAAATCCTTCGAATATTAATTTTTTTTGCGGGTGAAATCCTTCGAATATAACTCAAGGCAATCATTAGTCCATAGAGAATGCCATGAATTATCAAAAACCACACGTGGGGGTGGCATGCTCTTTCAAGCAGCTGTAGCAAGTTCGGGCAATGTTCAATAATTTTCAAACCAGACTCGATTCAACGGTCCAGATCGTTTCATCTGAAGATCCAACGGCTGGGATTCGTTTGGACACCCAATCCGATGGTTGAAAATGCATAAGCCCTAAGAAGCCTCCAATTCTTACCAGGTTCCACTAGTAGAAAAAGGGTCAAATGTGAAGCAAAAACCGGCACTAATGTGATCAATAGTACCGGTTCGTGGCGGCGATCAATAGTACCGGTTCATGCCACGAACCGGTACTAAAGAGGCTGTGGCAGCCTGCGGTCAGGCTATGGCCCCACCATCACCGTTTAGTGCCGGTTCGTACCACGAACCGGTACTAATGAGGTTATGGCAAGCTGTTTTTAGTCCCACCTCGCTCCCCTAACAAGGCTTTTAACACCTTAAATATGTTACTTCTCAAACTATCACAAGCACTTGGTCTTCATTGAACTCTATGTGTAGAATTTGTGGCTGCAATATGAGTCTTCCACGGTTTATAAATCGTTGAGGACTCATATTGACAATTGAGATTGTACACAAAAAGATCATTGATGATCAAAGTATTTTTGATGTATAAGATCATATTGACAATTCAAACTGTAAAGAAATATAAGATCATGATATAAATGCTCTTATATTTTTTGCGTTCAGTATGCACCATTCAAAGCGAAGCCATCAACTTTCAACCATTTCTGCCATCATTTGCTATTTGTCATGCATTTAATGATTTGTTTTGAGAACTAAATGACCTGGAAATTGAAAAGAACTACAAATGAACTCTGAAAAAGTTGAAACTTGGCATGGTATCATCATTTCACCCACATATCATGTTCAAAAAAATAGAGAGGGTTACGGCAAAAACTGGATGCACTTCGTTTACAAACTGGACAATCTTTTTTGAAGTATTCAGGTTTCTGACGAAATTAAACTCATCTGTTACAAAGACATTTCATTTTTTTAAACTTATTACAACTCAGGACTTTTTGTGCATTCAGTATGCACCATTCAAAGCGACACCATCAACTTTCAACCATTTCTGCCTTCATTTGCTATTTTTCATGCATTTAATGATTTGTTTTGAGCTAAATGACCCTGAAATTGAAAAGCACTACAAAATGAGATACATTAGTCCCGGTTTGAATTTGAGCCAGCACTAATGTGTCCATTAGTGCCGGTTCCAACTGCTAGGCGGGAGGAGCTCTTTATTACCGGTTCGTAGCGAACCTTTAGCACCGGTTCGTGCCACGAACTGGTACTAATGAGGTTGTGTCAGGTAAGGTTGGGGCCCCACAAGCACCTTTAGTATCGGTTCATGGCATGCATGAACCGCTACTATAGTTTCTTAGTAAGCTGTTTTTTAGTCCCACCTCGCGAAGAGAGAGGGACTAGGAGTGGTTTATAAGCCCTGAGTGCAGAGACGATGAAGAAGAGGCTCAATGCTCACATTGCTTAGCTTCAAGCCTTGAGGAATATGGTAGACTACACGGAGCTATGTGCAGTGCAGTTTACACTATTTCGAAAGGCTTGAAGCTAATTAACGATCATTGCACCTCTTTTTTATTTTTAATAACTTATTACAACTCCGGACTTCTTCTGTTATGGCAAAAACTAGATGCACTTCGTGTACAAACTGGACAATCTCTTTCAAAGTATCAGGGCCGGTTTCAGACGAAAACTCATCTGTTACACCGGCATTTCATTTTTTTAAACTTATTATAACTCCAGACTTTGAATCATCAAGTTTTAACCATCAACTTGGCATAGTATATAAGAATAAATGAATAGAAGAAAATAAATAAAGCAGAAAAGAAAAAATAGCAGAAACTGGATGTTCAAAAAAGTACAGAGGGTTACGGCAAAAACTGGATGCACTTCGTTTACAAACTGGACAATCTCTTTCGAAGTATTCGGGTTTCTGACGAAATTAAACTCATCTGTTACAAAGGCATTTCATTTTTTTAAACTTATTACAACTCAAGACTTTTTGTGCATTCAGTATGCACCATTCAAAGCGACGCCATCAACTTTCAACCATTTCTGCCTTCATTTTCTATTTTTCATGCATTTAATGATTTGTTTTGAGCTAAATGACCCTGAAATTGAAAAGCACTACAAAATGAGATACATTAGTCCCGGTTTGAATTTGAGCCAGCACTAATTAATGTGTCCATTAGTGCCGGTTCCAACTGCTAGGCGGGAGAAGCTCTTTAGTACCGGTTCGTGGTGAACCTTTAGCACCGGTTCGTGCCATGAACTGGTACTAATGAGGTTGTGTCAGGTAAGGCTGGGGCCCCACGAGCACCTTTAGTACCAGTTCATGGCATGAACCAGTACTACAGTTTCTTAGTAAGCTGTTTTTTAGTCCCACCTCACAAAAAGAGAGGGACTAGGAGCGGTTTATAAGCCCTGAGTGCAAAGACGATGAAGAAGAGGCTCAATGCTCACGTTTCTTAGCTTCAAGCCTTGAGGAATATGGTAGACTGCACGGAGCTATGTGCAGTGCAGTTTACACTATTTCGAAAGGCTTGGAGCTAATTAACGATCATTGCACCTCTTTTTTGTTTTTAATAATTTATTACAACTCCGGACTTCTTCTGTTATGGCAAAAACTAGATGCACTTCGTGTACAAAATGGACAATCTCTTTCAAAGTATCAGGGCCGGTTTCAGACGAAAACTCATCTGTTACACCGGCATTTCATTTTTTTAAACTTATTATAACTCCAGACTTTGAACCATCAAGTTTTAACCATCAACTTGGCATGGTATATAAAAATAAATGAATAGAAGAAAATAAATAAAGCAGAAAAGAAAAAATAGCAGAAACTGGATGTTCAAAAAAGTACAGAGGGTTACGGCAAAAACTGGATGCACTTCGTTTACAAACTAGACAATCTCTTTTAAAGTATTCGGGTTTCTAACGGAATTAAACTCATCTGTTACAAAGGCATTTCATTTTTTTAAACTTATTACAACTCTAGACTTTTTGTGCATTCCGTATGCACCATTCAATGCGACGCCATCAACTTTCAACCATTTCTGCCTTCATTTGCTATTTCATGCATTTGATGATTTGTTTTGAGCTAAATGACCCTGAAATTGAAAAGCACTACAAAAGTAGATACATTAGTCCCGGTTTGAATTTGAGCCAGCACTAATGTGTCCATTAGTGCCGGTTCCAACTGCTAGGCAGGAGGAGCTCTTTAGTACCGGTTCGTGGCGAACCTTTAGCACCGGTTCGTGCCACAAACTGGTACTAATGAGGTTGTGTCAGGTAAGGCTGGGGCCCCACGAACACCTTTAGTACCGGTTCATGGCATGAACCAGTACTACAGTTTCTTAGTAAGCTGTTTTTTAGTCCCGGCCGTCCCCGCCCCCGTTGCGCCGTCCCCGTCGTCGCCCCCATCGCGCCGCCGCCCCCATCGCGCCGTCCCCGTCGTCGCCATCTCGCGCCGCCGGCCGCCCGTACGCCGCCGCCCCCGCTCGTACGTACACACACACACAATTTTTTTTACTTATTTTCTGTTTTCTGTTTTTTAGATTAATGCATCTCAAATTGTTAATTAGATGAATGTCAAATGCTAGATATGAATTAGATGAATGTCAAATGCTAGATATGAATTTTTACATATATTTTTAGTTTATGTAAATGTTAGATTAATATCAAATGTTAGATGAATTAGATAGAAATATATGTTAGATATTAATATCAAATGTTAGATGAATATTAGAATTAGTTAGATATTAATTAATGTTAGATAGTAAGTGTTCAATGTTTCACCTATATGAACATAGGAAATGTTGTCTGACGATGAAAAAGACTTCATTATGTGCAAACACTATGAAGACCAATGCGGCCTGTGCGATAGAAATTTCTTTGTTGATAATAGGCGCTTCAGCATCAAGCTGGATCAGACATTCGAAGTGGATACAGTAAGTCACAGCGGCAAGTATTTTTTCGTAATAAAGCGTGACTTATGCTTCATTTGCTTGAACTTATAATTTTAAATTTTCACTATTCTACTAGCGCATCCTCTGCCATGCTCGACTTTTTGTCTTGGATAAGATAGTTTTCAGTGCGATGAATGATATGGAGGTAAAGAGAGTTTACTTGAAGACCGAGCATGGGTATACTTTCAACGTCAAATTATACAATGCAGACACATACACCCATTTTGAATGCAAAACTTGGCAAGCACTATGCAAGGCTTATACATTTGAGCCGGATATGTTTATCACCTTTGATATTCGTCCGGAAGATGATATTGAAGGTAATAGAGACATATGGGTCGATGTGCAGACGCCTCCAGTTCTACCATTATGTGAGTTTTTCTCAACCATGTTTATGTCTTTGATATTGTTTATTCAAAAATAGTTGACAACTAATTTCTATTGTCAGCTTATTTCGGTTCAAGCAAACATGTCTGGTGCTTGGTAGACAGGACCTAATACTATCCCGGGGCTGAACTAAACTGCGAGGAGATAAGTCATTATGTTTCATGGTTTGAGGATCTTCATACTGTCAAGACAAATTTTCTTCCTGCACTTAGAAATGTTAGTACTCAAAACGTGCGACCAATAGTGATCGTATTGAACTACGATCACATCTATAATGGAAAGATGGTAAGATTTTTACTATTTGTCCTTAGTGCATCTTTTGCATACATTATTTTTGAAGCTAAACTTTCATTGCTAAGTATATTAATTATTATACGATGTTCTTCAACGGGGACTCCCGATGACAGTTGTGCCTCAGTGGATCGAGACAAAAGGTCGCATGTCAATGGTTGGCTGACGACCAAGATATCCTATATTGCACATGAGTGCATTCAGGATTTCTGAAAGCGATGAATGCTTAATAGTGAAAAATTGAAGCAAAATTGTTAACAATCGCAGAGAAGTACTAGGGGGCAGCAAGGAGAAGCGCAACCCACGATTAGGAGACAGATTCATCTGCATGCTCCAGTATGATGAATCAGGAGAGCTATACATGTTCTATGCTATTTTACCTGAGAGGAAGCAGCAGGAGTGATTTAGCTAGTTCATACTCTTAGTACTTGTCCTCTCATGTTCGTATTCTCGTCCTGAACTTAATTAATCTCAAATAGTGATTTGCTTGTGAACGCTTATAATATCATGACCATGTTGAACTCGATGATATCTTTGCTTCTGTTACAAGTGAATGTTTCTTCTTTAAGCTAGTATTGGTGGTGATTAGATAGCGGTAATGACTATGGTGATTAAATAGTGGTAATGACGACTACGATGATTTTTAGCTAGCTAGTATATATATATATACTGTTGTTGGTGATGATATGATGCAAGAGTTTATTTATATATTAATATGTGATGATGTTGATGATGAGTTATTATATATATCATTTATGAAATAAACCTCAAATTAGTTTGAACTGGATGGATCCTAGCTAAGTGATCAAGTGTAACAACTCATTATGACGTAAAACAATCCTAAATTAAATTGATAACACAAATTTAAAGGAAAAATAAAAATTAAAACCAAAACCCACAAACATTTAGTACCGGTTGGTGTTACCAACCGGTACTAATGATCTACCACACTCGTGGCCTGACTCGTGCCACGTGGTTGTGAAGGAAATATGCCCTAGAGGCAATAATAAAGTTATTATTTATTTCCTTATATCATGATAAATGTTTATTATTCATGCTAGAATTGTATTAACCGGAAACATAATACATGTGTGAATACATAGACAAACATAGTGTCACTAGTATGCCTCTACTTGACTAGCTCGTTGATCAAAGATGGTTAAGTTTCCTAGCCATAGATATGAGTTGTCATTTGATTAACGGGATCACATCATTAGGAGAATGATGTGATTGACACGACCCATTCCGTTAGCTTAGCACTTGATCGTTTTATTTGTTGCTATTGCTTTGTTCATGACTTATACATGTTCCTATGACTATGAGATTATGCAACTCCCGTTTACCGGAGGAACACTTTCCTTTGACTATGATGGAACTCTTCCCTGACACTTTGCTGGATCGGAGTCCGGGGATCGTCATCGAGCTGAACGTGTGCTAGAACTCGGAGGTGCCGTAGTTTCGGTGCTTGGATCGGTCGGATCGTGAAGACATACGACTACATCAACCGCGTTGTCATAACGCTTCCGCTTTCGGTCTACGAGGGTACGTGGACAACACTCTCCCCTCTCGTAGCTATGCATCACCATGATCTTGCGTGTGCGTAGGAATTTTTTTGAAATTACTACGTTCCCCAACAGGTGTGTCACATCCCTAGTTCTGGTATGACCTAGACTAGCTAGTCATGTGTGCATCATGTTTAATTTTCAATGAATTTGAAATGGGGACATGTGAAAGCCTCAGAAATCATTTCTGAAAAAGACCAAGATAAAAATTGCTTCAAATAGGTCCAAGAAAATGTTCATGTTACTCTTTGAAAATATTGGGGAGAGCTAAAATTCAAACCAATATTTTCAGGAGCTCATAAATATTTATTTTGGGCATTTGGAAGTAATTCAATAATTATTTGCATTGGATTTATATTTGATATATTTCAAACATGATCCAACAATTCTGGAAATTGTTGTGGGGCTTTATATTAATGTCACTAGTCCATACAACAACTTATAGAAGCTCAGAAAATGATTTGTGTTAAAAATCAAATCAAAACAGAGTTAAAGAAAATAGGAAACAGAAAATAAAACCGAGCAACCTTACTTGGCACTCACCTGGGCAGCCCACCTGGCCAGTCCACTTGGCGGCCCAGCCCACAGGGGCACGCCCGTCTTCTTCCTTCAGCCAGTAGGCAGAGGAGAGGCGTGGCGCGCGCGCGTGCGGCTTCGGCCACCTCCTGCTTCCACCTAGGAGCCCCGATCCTTCCCTCGTCGCCGCCCTGGACCCTCTCTGCCTCTCCCCGTTACTCTCTGCTCTCACCCCCTCCTCTAACCCTCTCTCTCGCGCGCAACCGAGCGTTGCTGTCGTCGCCGCTTGCAGCCACCGCGACCACCGCCGTCCCCTTGCCCCGTGGCCGTGCCTCTGAGCTCCGCCCAGACTCCAGCTACCTCTCCGCCAACCCACGCAAGCTCGGACGACTCCAAGACAACGCCGGGAGCCCTGCATCGCCGCCCACGCCGTCTTCCCCATCTTCAGCCGCCCGAGATCGCCGGCTTCACTACGTCGTCGTCCGACCTCCCTCGAGCTCGCCGTCTGCTCCAATCGACTCCTCGTGAGCTCCTCTTCTCTTCCCCTCACTCCGTGCACTCGTTTTCGTCCCCTGGCTAGCTGCCCCGCCGAACCCGAGCTCCGGCCGCCGCCATGGACGGTGAGCTTCGTGCTCCTGAGCTCCTCCACCCACGCTCGTTGCCTCCGCGTGTTCCTGGTGATCCCAGCAACCCGTAGAGCCCATCGGCCGCGCCCGCCGTGCCCTGTAACGCCTAAAGCTTGGGTTCCCGAACTCTGGCGGCCGCCCGGCTCGCCGCCGCCGCTGCTACACACACCCTCAGCACACCACGCGGCCACCCCTGGATGCGCGCGAAGCCCAACAACCCATAGCCGCAAACCACGCTCAAAACCATCACCTGTAGCTCAATCCCGAGCAGACTCCGCCACGGCTTGAGGTCGCCGCCGGCCAAACTCCGGCATGCCGACGTGGCGGCGTAATTAGTGCTAATCTCCGTTAATTACCATCCTAACAGACAATGACATGTGGGTCCTCGAGTCCAATTAGGTTAGTCTAAATATCCTGCTTAAATTAGTGCTAATCCTGCGGACCCCGTGGGTCAGCTTGACTTTGACTTAGTCAACATTGACCGGACCCACCAGTCAGCCACTGTCCCTGTCCTGTTACACTGACGTGCGGGTCCCAACCATCAGGTTTGACCTGGGCTGGCGCCTTTGACCTGCTGACGTCACCACGACGTCATGCTGACGCAGTTAACCTTTTTCTGGATTTATTATTATATAGGAAATTCCAGAAAATAGTGTAAACTTCAAAAAAATCATAGAAATTAATCTATAGCTCAGAATGAAATAATTTATATATGAAAAATGATCAGAAAAATCCAATCTATCCATCTGTACTGGTTTCATGCATGTTTAAACAAGTTAACTTGCTGTTTAGTGCAAAACATGATAAAGCACTATTTAAGATCACAAATGTGTTTGAACTTTGAATCTTTGGTTCAAATAGCTCAAACCCATCTGGTTGTAGTTGCATTAGCCCAACACACTCATTTTACCATGTCATGATCATGCATCATATTGTGCATTGCATTGATTGTGTTTCTTTCTCTGTTGCCGGTATTTGTCCCCTCTCGATAGACGTGGTTTCGACGATGAGTTCGATGACACCAATGAAGAGCTATAATATCTTCAGAAGTGCCAGGCAAGCAAAACCCCCTTGTTCATTCCGATACAATCCCACTCTCTCGCTCCTGCTCTCTTTTACTGCATTAGGACAACAACGATTCATCTGTTACTTGTTGCGGTAGTTGAACCCCTTTATCCTCTGCATGACCTGTCATTGCCACAGTAAATAGATGAAACCCACTAGCATGAGTAGGAGTTGTTTGAGCCCTGATGTGCCTACTCATTCATGCTTGTTGTCATGCCTGCTACTGCTTAGAGTTGAGTCGGGTCTGATTCATCGGAAATGAATTGGAATGTGGTGAACATGTCCTACTGTTGAGAGCTAAGTGTGTGCACACGATTTGGTAAAGGTAGCGGTGAGAGGCCATGTAGGAGTACATGGTGGGTTGTCTCATTGCAGCCGTCCTCAAGAACTGAGTTCTGTGTTTGTGATCCATGAACAGTTACTACCACACATTGGGCTCCGGGCGCTCCAAGCTCTCTCGACTTACTAATCAACCTGATCTCTGTCCAGGAGTTGCAACTAGTTTCTGGTGTTTGTAGGTAGTGTTAGTAGTCTACCAAGTGGCACCCGGTACAGGTGGGCTTGGGACAGACTAGGCACAGTGGCACGGTGTACCAAGTGGCACCCGGTTGGTGGGCTTGGGAACCCTGCTCACATCGTTTGGGGCCGTGAGCGACACCCCGGCCGGACCTCCTTGCGGATGGAACCTGAATAGGCGATAAACCTGGACGAGAGACTTGCGTGGTTAGTCAGGTCGTGGTCGACTCCCTCGCCCGGTTTCCGTTTGAAGGTTGCTGAGGTACATGACGTGTACAGGGCGGTAAGTGGCGAGAGCGTGTGTGAAGAAGTACACCCCTGCAGGGTTATCATTATCTATTCGAATAGCCGAATTCCTCGGATATGGAAACTTGGACCCCTTGTATAGTTCATAGACAAGTGAAAGTGGATACTCTAAAATGCGCAAGATAAGCGTGAGTACTATGGATGGCGTCCCCGTAGGGAGACGGGAGCGGATCCATAGTGGTGTATTGATATGGTGAATATGTGGACTCGTGTGCGCCACCTCAAAAGAGTTACTTGCAGTCGTAGTTCAGGTTAGCCACTGAGTCAAAGCTAGCTTGCTGCAGTTAAACTCCACCACCCCCTTTATTTATACCGTTGCATATGTAGCTAGTTCTGATGTAAGTCTTGCTGGGTACATTTGTACTCACGTTTGCTTATTTTATGTTTTGCAGAGAGACGTAAGTCTTGCTAGTAGTTCCGTGTGTACTTCGACGTTTAGCTTGATACCTCAGCTACGATCTTGTGCCCTCGGCAGGATCTAGAGGATAGTCAGGCTTCTCAGCCTTTTTCATTTGTAGATGTCTGTACTCAGACATGTTAAGCTTCCGCTTGTGCTTGTTGCTTGTATGCTCTGAATGTTGGGTCATGAGACCCATGTTTGTAATATCTTGCTCCTCGGAGCCTAATGAATAAATACTTTGAGTCGTAGAGTTATGTTGTGATGCCATGTTGTATTTACATATATCGAGCATATTGTGTGTATGATTGAAATGCTTGGTATGTGTGGGATCCGACAATCTAGTTGTTTATCCTTGGCAGCCTCTCTTATGGGGAAATGTAGTCTAGTGCTTCCTTGAGCCATAGTAGTCCGCTACAGCCCGGTTCACCGGAGTCCTGCTAGCCCAGCACTACTGCTCAGGACACTTGACTGGCCGGCATGTGTTTCACTTCGTTCCTGTGTCTGTCCCTTCGGGGAAATGTCACGCGGTGACATCCGGAGTCCTGCCTAGCCTGCTACAGCCCGGGTTACCAGAGTCCTGTTAGCCCAGTGCTACAGCCCGGATTCACACGCTGCTGACCGACATGCTCAAAGTTGATTCATGTGTGCCTGTCTCCATGGGTTAGTGCCGCTTTGGGTTCATGACTAGCCATGTCGGCCCGGGTTCTTTGTCATATGGATGCTAGCGACACTATCATATACGCGAGCCAAAAGGCGCAAACGGTCCCGGGCCAGGTAAGGTGGCACCCGTGGGAATACCGTGCGTGAGGCCGCAAAGTGATATGATGTGTTACATGCTAGATCGGTGTGACTTAGGATCGGGGTCCTGACAGCTTTGGTATCAGAGCCTGACTGCCTATAGGATTACCAAGCCAAACAGGTCGAAGTTGTGTCTAGAAATGCTTTAGTTATGTAAGGGAATTGATTGTGGGATGGAACGTAAGGCTCTTTTTACTCCTTATCCTCATGACCTTCTGGTCCGAGTCATCCCAGGTTTCTACATAGCCTGATACATTTGCAATCCATTCTTTTCGTTCCCTTTGTCCCTTTGGGCCAGTTCAACCACACTAATCGGTGAGTTGAAGTACTCTGTTGCCTCGACATATGTGTTGGAGCTTTTATTATGACCATAGGTGTCTCAGAGGATCACCTAGTAATCTAGCCATGTTTTGTGTTCCCAGTGTGATGATTCTGGCCACCATTCTCGAAAGCATCCCGTGATGCCATCCAGTAGTAGATATTCTATTCCTGGGTTTGAACCCGAGATTCACCCTACTTACTTCATGCTGATATTGTTTGCTAGTTCCTTTAGGATATTAGTAACCTTGTGATAGTCCTCGAGGTCCGTGGTATATCATTCTTCCTAATACCATGAACCATCCTTGGCAGGAGTTCCTTTGAACCAAAAGATCACAATAAGAGTACTCTTGATGAGTGCTTCGTTCTACATTGTGACTCTGCCAATCCTACCTCTCCGCATGGGTTATCCGGAAGAAACCTGTTGAACTTGATTCGACATACTAATCTATGCGTCCACAACTCAGAAAATTATATGTTCCTTGAGTTGCCCCCCTTCAGTTATATTCCGACTTTCATCTATCAATTGATAGTCAAGAGTATGCGTGCATTTGTTCGTCGATGCCTATTACACTTGTGGTCCGCCAAGCCATTCTATTCGGAATGACTGGGAGAAACAAACTCCAGTACCTCATCCATTTCTAGGATTGGATCAAAGCAGTTGTAATCTGCAGATCAAATGCAATCAAGCTTTTGATTCTATTCTACCCTGAAGTATTACCGTCTTATGTCAAGAATGTCATGGGAATTGCACCAACTGTTATGAATTCTTGACGCAGTAATACTTCTTGCCATCATTGTTCATTCCTCGGTTCCCATGTTATTGTAACCGGAATGCCGACCAGTGTACCGTGATGTGTGAAATCAATACTCCTAGCAACTAGTTGCTTGGTAGTTAATGGACAATACTCTCATTCTTAGTGTGCTGGTTATTGAATTATCATTCTAAGACTGATCGTGCTACCTAGTCCATATTTCCGGGTGCACTCATCGACCAAGGAGTTAGGATTGTGAAAATCCCTCGCTCCTTGACCATATCATCTTGCCCTGAAAATCAAGATTGTTCTCGAGCTTAGTAACATATCGGTGGTTCATGATTTTCCGAAAATCTTCTCGGAAGTATTACCTGGTTATCACCTGACCGCTATGTTGAGTTCGTGATCAAGTTGGTTTTTCTTATAAACCACCCTTTCTCCAAGAATTTGTGTTGGATACCCTGAGCTAGTTGGTCAAGCTAAACAACAACTTGGAGAGTTGGAAGATAAAAGCTTGTCCGACTCAGTTCATCTCAAGGGATATCCTTGTGCGTGTGTGTGTGTTGAAGAAAGATGATATCTTCATCGATTGATCCACGTGATTAATTATCGGCGCTATTGTCTTATCAATCCTTCGATTTGAGTGTGGGCCATCATCAAATCAAATCAGAACCAACGAAGTTCGTAATGTTGTCTTACTCGTGGTTGATCCTTCGAGCATACACCATTACATCTTTTGGTCTGACCAATGCTATCACCGTGTTCACATGATGGTTGAAGTCCAGTGATATGGAAATACCGATGAGTTGTTGTTGAGCCCATCAGCAGCATTTTGCCTTCCCCATGACTCATGTTGAACATCAACCTAGTGTTGGAAACTTTGTAAGCAATGCCTTCGTGTTCCGTTCATGAAGCTTATGCTTGGATGGAAGAAGTGACTTGCTCGAATTCATGTGCACTTGGTGCAAGTTGCCGCCGTGAGTTCGAGAAAGATTGTTTTTGTTTCCTCTGGTACCATCCCAAGTCAGTTATGCATGTGCGAATGTATTCTATGGTTCGGTAGATTAATTACCTCCACTCCATATGTATTCCCTAGCACACCAAGCCACTGACTGACTTGTTCTAGGTAAAGAAGTCTAATTTAAGTGCACAAGACTTCGATATCCTCGATGATGGTTCCCAACCCGAACTCGGTAGTGTTTTGTTGTAAGACTTCTACGTGATCATGCTCGTCTTGGACATCATGTTCACATGTATGTAGCAGAATCAGCTCATATTTTGGAGCTTGCTATCGTAGTTCATTCCCGAGAATCTCGCAACTCCGTCCCGTCGGTTTGTGTTGCAACCTTTCTTTTCCAGACATGCTGTCTGAAATATCCTGTTTCCAACTAGATCTGAATCTCAGGCAGATATGATGGTTGGAACGTTTCCAACATTTGCATGTTGTTCCCAGCTTGCATCGCCGTTGTGCCATCCTGTCATGGTCCCATCCATTTCCAATGATAAGCAAAGTCATCCATTGTGTTGACTTCAACAAGGTAGTCCACATCATTCATTCGAATCCGGACGTGTCATTCCTTTGAACTCTGTCAAACGATCGTTTGTGATTGCCTTAGGCTGGTATAAAGAGTTTCAATGATCTCTGAATCAAAAGTAATTCTTTTTGCCACTTAAGGGAATAGTTCTTCGAGTCACCTTCCCTGAGGCGCCCCGTTGTGGATCATGGCAATTATTCCCTCGCCACCGTTACACCATCCACCATCTTTCTAAGTGTGGAATTATTGCCCATCAAATCAAACCCCGTCGCTGCTCTTCCATCCCTCTCGGTGTGTTTTATGTCTCAACTCAAGAAATGTTCCTACGTCTCACTCCATGAGTTGATCCTGAGTTGTTTGATCTTCAAGAAGATCGATTCTTCTAGAGTTTTTCCTTTCCTCTTTTTGTCATGTTAGTTGGAGTTCTCAGAGCAAGACATCGAGTCAATGACGGTGACCGAATCAACGTTCCTATGAAGTGCAAGTTGGATCCTAAAGTTTGTGATAGTTTGTGTTCCCCTTCCATCTTACCCTATGCTTGAATCTCGGGATGAGATTCTTGTTTAGTAGGGGTGAGTTGTCACATCCCTAGTTCTGGTATGACCTAGACTAGCTAGTCATGTGTGCATCATGTTTAAATTTCAATGAATTTGAAATGGGGACATGTGAAAGCCTCAGAAATCATTTCTGAAAAAGACCAAGATAAAAATTGCTTCAAATAGGTCCAAGAAAATGTTCATGTTACTCTTTGAAAATATTGGGGAGAGCTAAAATTCAAACCAATATTTTCAGGAGCTCATAAATATTTATTTTGGGCATTTGGAATTAATTCAATAATTATTTGCGTTGGATTTATATTTGATATATTTCAAATATGATCCAATAATTCTGGGAATTGTTGTGGGGCTTTATATTAATGTCACTAGTCCATACAACAACTTACAGAAGCTCAGAAAATGATTTGTGTTAAAACTCAAATCAAAACAGAGTTAAAGAAAATAGGAAACAGAAAATAAAATAGAGCAACCTTACCTGGCACTCACCTGGGCAGCCCACCTGGCCAGTCCACTTGGCGGCCCAGCCCACAGGGGCACGCCCGTCTTCTTCCTTCAGCCAGTAGGCAGAGGAGAGGCGTGGCGCGCGTGCGTGCGGCTTCGGCCACCTCCTGCTTCCACCTAGGAGCCTCGATCCTTCCCTCGTCGCCGCCCTGGACCCTCTCTGCCTCTCCCCGTTACTCTCTGCTCTCACCCCCTCCTCTAACCCTCTCTCTCGCGCGCAACCGAGCGTTGCTGTCGTCGCCGCTTGTAGCCACCGCGACCACCACCGTCCCCTTGCCCCGTGGCCGTGCCCCTGAGCTCCACCCAGACTCCAGCTACCTCTCCGCCAACCCACGCAAGCTCGGACGACTCCAAGACAACACCGGGAGCCCTGCATCGCCGCCCACGCCGTCTTCCCCATCTTCAGCCGCCCGAGATTGCCGGCTTCACTACGTCGTCGTCCGACCTCCCCCGAGCTTGCCGTCTGCTCCAATCGACTCCTCGTGAGCTCCTCTTCTCTTCCCCTCACTCCGTGCACTCGTTTTCGTCCCCTGGCTAGCTGCCCTGCCGAACCCGAGCTCCGGCCGCCACCACGGACGGTGAGCTTCGTGCTCCTGAGCTCCTCCACCCGCGCTCGTTGCCTCTGCGTGTTCCTGGTGATCCCAGCAACCCGTAGAGCCCATCGGCCGCGCCCGCCGTGCCCCGTAACGCCTAAAGCTTGGGTTCTCGAACTCTGGCGGCCGCCCGGCTCGCCGCCGCCGCTGCTACACACACCCCCAGCACACCACGCGGCCACCCCTGGATGCGCGCGAAGTGCAGCAACCCATAGCCGCAAACCACGCTCAAAACCATCACCTGTAGCTCAATCCCGAGCAGACTCCGCCACGGCTTGAGGTCGCCGCCGGCCAAACTCCGGCATGCCGACGTGGCGGCGTAATTAGTGCTAATCTCCGTTAATTACCATACTAACAGACACTGACATGTGGGTCCCCGAGTCCTATTAGGTTAGTCTAAATATCCTGCTTAAATTAGTGCTAATCCTGCGGACCCCACGGGTCAGCTTGACTTTGACTTAGTCAACATTGACCGGACCCACCAGTGAGCCACTATCCCTGTCCTGTTACACTGATGTGCGGGTCCCAACCGTCAGGTTTGACCTGGGCTAGCACCTTTGACCTGCTGACGTCACCACGACGTCATGCTGACGCAGTTAACCTTTTTCTGGATTTATTATTATAGGAAATTCCAAAAAATAGTGTAAACTTCAAAAAAATCATAGAAATTAATCTATAGCTCAGAATGAAATAATTTATATATGAAAAATGATCAGAAAAATCCAATCTATCCATCTGTACTGGTTTCATGCATGTTTAAACAAGTTAACTTGCTGTTTAGTGCAAAACATGATAAAGCACTATTTAAGATCACAAATGTGTTTGAACTTTGAATCTTTGGTTCAAATAGCTCAAACCCATCTGGTTGTAGTTGCATTAGCCCAACACACTCATTTTACCATGTCATGATCATGCATCATATTGTGCATTGCATTGATTGTGTTTCTTTCTCTGTTGCCGGTATTTGTCCCCTCTCGATAGACGTGGTTTCGACGATGAGTTCGATGACACCGATGAAGAGCTATAATATCTTCAGAAGTGCCAGGCAAGCAAAACCCCCTTGTTCATTCCGATACAATCCCACTCTCTCGCTCCTGCTCTCTTTTACTGCATTAGGACAACAACGATTCATCTGTTACTTGTTGCGGTAGTTGAACCCCTTTATCCTCTGCATGACTTGTCATTGCCACAGTAAATAGATGAAACCCACTAGCATGAGTAGGAGTTGTTTGAGCCCTGATGTGCCTACTCATTCATGCTTGTTGTCATGCCTGCTACTGCTTAGAGTTGAGTTGGGTCTGATTCATCGAAAATGAATTGGAATGTGGTGAACATGTCCTACTGTTGAGAGCTAAGTGTGTGAACACGATTTGGTAAAGGTAGCGGTGAGAGGCCATGTAGGAGTACATGGTGGGTTGTCTCATTGCAGCCGTCCTCAAGAACTGAGTTCTGTGTTTGTGATCCATGAACAGTTACTACCACACATTGGGCTCCGGGCGCTCCGAGCTCTCTCGACTTATTAATCAACCTGATCTCTGTCCAGGAGTTGCAACTAGTTTCTGGTGTTTGTAGGTAGTGTTAGTAGTCTACCAAGTGGCACCCGGTACAGGTGGGCTTGGGACAGACTAGGCACACTGGCATGGTGTACCAAGTGGCACCCGGTTGGTGGGCTTGGGAACCCTGCTCACATCGTTTGGGGCCGTGAGCGACACCCCGGCCGGATCTCCTTGCGGATGGAACCCGAATAGGCGATAAACCTGGACGAGAGACTTGCGTGGTTTGTCAGGTCGTGGCCGATTCCCTCGCCCAGTTTCCGCTTGAAGGTTGCCGAGGTACATGACATGTACAGGGCGGTAAGTGGCGAGAGCGTGTGTGAAGAAGTACACCCCTGCAGGGTTATCATTATCTATTCGAATAGCCGAATTCCTCGGATATGGAAACTTGGACCCCTTGCATAGTTCATAGACAAGTGAAAGTGGATACTCTAAAATGCGCAAGATAAGCGTGAGTACTATGGATGGCGTCCCCGTAGGGAGACGGGAGCGGATCCATAGTGGTGTATTGATATTGTGAATATGTGGACTCGTGTGCGCCACCTCAAAAGAGTTACTTGAAGTTGTAGTTCAGGTTAGCCACTGAGTCAAAGCTGGCTTGCTGCAGTTAAACTCCACCACCCCCTTTATTGATACCGATGCATATGTAGCTAGTTCTGATGTAAGTCTTGCTGGGTACATTTGTACTCACGTTTGCTAATTTTATGTTTTGCAGAGAGACGTCAGTCTCGCTAGTAGTTCCGTGTGGACTTCGACGTTTAGCTTGATACCTCAGCTACGATCTTGTGTCCTCGGCAGGATCTAGAGGATAGTCAGGCTTCTCAGCCTTTTTCATTTGTAGATGTCTGTACTCAGACATGTTAAGCTTCCGCTTGTGCTTGTTGCTTGTATGCTCTGAATGTTGGGTCATGAGACCCATGTTTGTAATATCTTGCTCCTCGGAGCCTAATGAATAAATACTTTGAGTCGTAGAGTTATGTTGTGATGCTATGTTGTATTTACATATATCGAGCATATTGTGTGTATGATTGAAATGCTTGGTATGTGTGGGATCCGACAATCTAGTTGTTTATCCTTGGCAGCCTCTCTTATGGGGAAATGTAGTCTAGTGCTTCCTTGAGCCATAGTAGTCCGCTACAGCCCGGTTCACCGGAGTCCTGCTAGCCTAGCACTACTGCTCAGGACACTTGACTGGCCGACATGTGTTTCACTTCGTTCCTGTGTCTGTCCCTTCGGGGAAATGTCACGCGGTGACATCCGGAGTCCTGCCTAGCCTGCTACAGCCCGGGTTACCGGAGTCCTGTTAGCCCAGTGCTACAGCCCGGATTCACACGCTGCTGACCGACATGCTCGAAGTTGATTCATGTGTGCCTGTCTCCATGGGTTAGTGCCGCTTTGGGTTCACGACTAGCCATGTCGGCCCGGGTTCTTTGTCATATGGATGCTAGCGACACTATCATATACGCGAGCCAAAAGGCGCAAACGGTCCCGGGCCAGGTAAGGTGGCACTCGTGGGAATACCGTGCGTGAGGCCGCAAAGTGATATGATGTGTTACATGCTAGATCGGTGTGACTTAGGATCGGGGTCCTAACAAGGTGGCACTTTAGCGCCGGTTCGTGCCGAACCGGTACTAAAGGGGGGCCCTTTATGTTGGAAATATGCCCTAGAGGCAATAATAAATTAGTTATTATTATATTTCCTTGTTCATGATAATCGTTTATTATCCATGCTAGAATTGTATTGATAGGAAACTCAGATACATGTGTGGATACATAGACAACACCATGTCCCTAGTGAGCCTCTAGTTGACTAGCTCGTTGATCAATAGATGGTTACAGTTTCCTGACCATGGACATTGGATGTCGTTGATAACGGGATCACATCATTAGGGGAATGATGTGATGAACAAGACCCAGACCTAAGCCTAGCACAAGATCGTGTAGTTCATATGCTAAAGCTTTTCTAATGTCAAGTATCATTTCCTTAGACCATGAGATTGTGCAACTCCCGGATACCGTAGGAGTGCTTTGGGTGTGCCAAACGTCACAACGTAACTGGGTGGCTATAAAGGTGCACTACGGGTATCTCCGAAAGCGTGTGTTGGGTTGGCACGAATCAAGACTGGGATTTGTCACTCCGTGTGACGGAGAGGTATCTCTGGGCCCACTCGGTAGGACATCATCATAATGTGCACAATGTGACCAAGGAGTTGATCACGGATGATGTGTTACGGAACAAGTAAAGAGACTTGCCGGTAACGAGATTGAACAAGGTATCGGGATACCGACGATCGAATCTCGGGCAAGTACTATACCGGTAGACAAAGGGAATTGTATACAGGATTGATTGAATCCTTGACATCGTGGTTCATCCGATGAGATCATCGTGGAACATGTGGGAGCCAACATGGGTATCCAGATCCCGCTGTTGGTTATTGGCCGAAGAGTTGTCTCGGTCATGTCTACATGGTTCCCGAACCCGTAGGGTCTACACACTTAAGGTTCGATGACGCTAGGGTTATTAGGAAGGCTTGTATGTGATTACCGAATGTTGTTCGGAGTCCCGGATGAGATCCCGGACTTCACGAGGAGTTCCGGAATAGTCTGGAGGTAAAGATTTATATATGGGAAGTTGTCATACAGTCACCAGAAAGGTTCGGGGGCAAATCGGTATTGTACCGGGGCCACCGGAGGGGTTCTGGGGGTCCATCGGGAGGGGCCACCTCTCCCGGAGGGCCTTATGGGCTGTAGGAGGAAGGGAACTATCCCAAGTGGGCTGGGGCGCCACAACCCCCTCAGGCCCATGCGCCTAGGGTTGGGGGAACCCTAAAGGGGGGCGCCCCCTTGGCTTGGGGGGCAAGCCCCCTCCCCCTTGGCCGCCGCCCCCCTCTAGATCCCATCTAGAGGGGCCGGCACCCTTCCCCCTTCTCCCTATAAATAGAGGGGCAAGGGGAGGGCAGTAGCACCACATCCAAGGCACAGCCCCTCCCCTCCCCAACACCTCTCCTCCTCCGTTAAGAGCTTGGCGAAGCCCTGCCGGAGTACTGCTGCTCCACCACCACCACGCTGTCGTGCTGCTGTTGGATCTCTCTTCCTCAACCTCTCCCTCCTCCTTGCTGGATCAAGGTGCGGGAGACGTCCTCACTCCGTACGTGTGTTGAACGCGGAGGTGCCGTCCGTTCGGCGCTTGGTCATCGGTGATTTGGATCATGACGAGTACAACTCCATCAACCCCGTTCTCTTGAATGCTTCCGCTCGTGATCTACAAGGGTATGTAGATGCACTCCTCTTCCTCTCGTTGCTAGAAGACTCCATAGATTGATCTTGGTGATGCGTAGAATTTTTTTGAATTCTGCTACGTTCCCCAACAGTGGCATCATGAGCTAGGTCTATGCGTAGTTTCTATGCATGAGTAGAACACAAGTTTGTTGTGGGCGTCGATATTGTCAATTTACTTTCCGTTACTAGTCTTATCTTGATTCAGCGGCATCGTGGGATGAAGCGTCCCGGACCGACCTTACACGTACTCTTACGTGAGACAGGTTCCACCGACTGACATGCACTAGTTGCATAAGGTGGCTAGCGGGTGTCTGACTCTCCCACTTTAGTCGGATCGGATTCGATGAAAAGGGTCCTTATGAAGGGTAAATAGTAATTGTCATATCACGTTGTGGCTTTTGCATAGGTGATAAACGTTCTTGCTAGAAACCCATAGCAGCCACGTAAAACATGCAACAACAATTAGAGGACGTCTAACTTGTTTTTGCAGGGTATGCTATGTGATGTGATGTGGCCAAAAGGATGTGATGAATGATATATGTGATGTATGAGATTGATCATGTTCTTGTAATAGGAATCACGACTTGCATGTCGATGAGTATGACAACCGGCAGGAGCCATAGGAGTTGTCTTAATTTATTTATGACCTGCGTGTCAACATAAACGTCATGTAATTACTTTACTTTATTGCTAAACCGTTAGCCATAGTAGTAGAAGTAATAGATGACGAGACAACTTCATGAAGACACGATGATGGAGATCATGGTGTCATGCCGGTGACGATGATGATCATGGCGCCCCGAAGATGGAGATCAAAAGGAGCAAAATGATATTGGCCATATCATGTCACTATTTGATTGCATGTGATGTTTATCATGTTTTACATCTTATTTGCTTAGAACGATGGTAGCATAAATAAGATGATCCCTCGCTAAAATTTCAAGAAAGTGTTCCCCCTAACTGTGCACCGTTGCGGAGGTTCGTTGTTTCGAAGCACCACGTGATGATCGGGTGTGATAGATTCTAACGTTCGAATACAACGGGTGTAAGCCAGATTTACACACGCAATACACTTAGGTTGACTTGACGAGCCTAGCATGTACAGACATGGCCTCGGAACACGGAAGACCGAAAGGTCGAACATGAGTCGTATAGAAGATACGATCAACATGAAGATGTTCACCGATGATGACTAGTCCGTCTCACGTGATGATTGGACACGGCCTAGTTGACTCAGATCATGTATCACTTAGACGACTAGAGGGATGTCTATCTAAGTGGGAGTTCATTGAATAATTTGATTAGATGAACTTAATTATCATGAACATAGTCAAAAGATCTTTGCAAATTATGTTGTAGCTTACGCTTTCGTTCTACTGTTTAAGATACGTTCCTAGAGAAAATTTAGTTGAAAGTTGACAGTAGCAATTATGCGGACTAGGTCCGTATTCTGAGGATTGTCCTCATTGCTGCACAGAAGGCTTATGTCCTTAATGCACCGCTCGGTGTGCTAAACCTCGAGCGTCGTTTGTGGATGTTGCGAACATCTAACATACACGTTTTGATGACTACGTGATAGTTCAATGCGTAATGTTAAACGGTTTAGAATTGGGGCACCAAAGACATTTTTGAAACGTCGCAAAACATATGAGATGTTCCAAGAGCTGAAATTGGGATTTCAGGCTCGTGCCCACGTCAAGAGGTGTAAGACCTCCGACAAGTTTCTTAGCCTGCAAACTTAGGGAGAAAAGCTCAATCATTGAGCATGTGCTCAGATTGTCTGAGTACTACAATCACTTGAATCGAGTGGGAGTTAATCTTCCAAATGAGATAGTGATGGTTCTCCATGGTCACTGCCACCAAGCTATTAGAGCTTCGTGATGAACTATAACATATCAGGGATAGACATGATGATCCTTGAGCAATTCGTGATGTTTGACACCGCGAAAGTAGAAATCAAGTAGGAGCATCAATTGTTGATGGTTAGTAAAACCACTAGTTTCAAGAAGGGCAAGGGCAAGGAGGGATACTTCAGGAAATGGCAAATCAGTTGCTGCTCAAGTGAAGAAACCCAAGGTTGAACGCAAAACCCGAGACTAAGTGCTTCTGTAATGAGGGGAACAGTCACTGAAGCAGAACTACCCTAGATACTTGGTAGATGAGAAGGCTGGCAAGGTTGACAGAAGTATATAGGATATACATTGTATTAAATGTGTACTTTACTAGTACTCCTAGTAGCACCAGGGTATTAAAATACCGGTTCGGTTGCTATGTGTTAGTAACTCGAAATAAAAAAGCTATGGAAAAACGGAGACTAACCAAAGGTGAGATGACGATATATGTTGGAAGTGCTTCCAAGGTTGATGTGATCAAGCATCGCCTGCTCACTCTACCATCGAGATTAGTGTTGAACCTAAATAATTGTTATTTGGTGTTTGCATTGAGCATAGACATGATTGGATTATGTTTATCGCAAATATGGTTATTCATTTAAGGAGAATAATGGTTACTCTATTTATTTGAATAATACCTTCAACGGTCTTGCACCTAAAATAAATGGTTTATTGAATCTCGATCGTAGTGATACACATGTTCATGCCAAAAGATATAAGATAGTAATGATAGTACCACATACTTGTGGCACTGCCATTTGAGTCATGTTGGTATAAAATGCATGAAGAAGCTCCATGTTGATGGATCTTTGGACTCACTCGTTTTTGAAAAGATTGAGACATGCGAACCATGTCTGTTGGTAGATATGCATGAAGAAACTCCATACAGATGGATCGTTTGGACTCACTTGAGACATGCAAATCACACTACATGGGCAAGATGACTAAAAGGCCTCGTTTTCAGTAAGATGGAACAAGAAAGCAACTTGTTGGAAGTAATACATTTTGATGTGTGCAGTCCAATGAGTGCTGAGGCACGCAGTGGATATCGTTATGTTCTTACTTCACAGATGATTTGAGTAGATGATGAGTATATTTACTTGATGTAACACAAGTCTGAATTATTGAAAGGTTCAAGTAATTTCAGAGTGAAGTTGAAGATCGTCGTGACAAGGTGATAAAATGTCTATGATATGATCATAGAGATGAATATCTGAGTTACGAGGTTGGCACACAATTAAGACATTGTGGAAATTGTTTCACAACTAATACCGCCTGGAACACCATAGTGTGATGGTGTGTCCGAACATCATAATTGCACCCTATTGTACATGTTGCATACCATGATGTCTCTTATCGAATTACCACTATCGTTTATGGGTTAGGCATTAGAGACAACCGCATTCACTTTAAATAGGGCACCACACAATTCCGTTGAGACGACACCATATGGTTTAGAGAAACCTAAGCTGTCGTTTCTTAAAAGTTTGGGGCTACGACGCTTATGTGAAAATGGTTTAGAGAAACCTAAGCTCGAACCCAAAGCGGATAAATGAATCTTCATAGGACACCCAAAACAGTTGGGTATACCTCCTGTCTCAGATCCGAAAGCAGTAGGGATTGTTTCTAGAATCGGGTCCTTTCTCGAGGAAAAGTTTCTCTCGAAAGAATTGAGTGGGAGGATGGTAGAGACTTGATGAGGTTATTGAACCGTCATTTGAACTAGTGTGTAGCAGGGCACAGGAAGTTGTTCCTGCGGAAACTACACCAATTGAAGTGGAAGCTTATGATAGTGATCATGAAACTTCGGATCAAGTCACTACCAAACCTCGTAGGACAACAAGGATGAGTACTACTTCAGAGTGGTACGTAATCCTGTCTTGGAAGTCATGTTGCTAGACAACAATAAACCTACGAGCTATGGAGAAGTGATGGTGGGCCCGGATTCCAAAAATTGGCTCGAGGCCATAAAATCCGAGAGAGGATCCATGTATGAAAACAAAGTGTAGACTTTGGAAGAACCACTTGATGGTCGTAAGGCTGTTGGGTGCAGATGGATTTTAAAAGGAAGACGGACAGTGATGGTAAATGTCACCATTAAGAAAGCTTGACTTGTCATTAAGATGTTTCCTGACAAGTTCAAGGAGTTGACTACGATGAGACTTTCTCACTCGTAGCGATGCTAAGAGTCCGTTGGAATTATGTTAGCAGTTACTGCATTATTTATGAAATCTTGCAGACAGGATGTCAAAACATTGTTTCCTCGATGATTTTCTTGAGGAAAGGTTGTATGTGATACAACCAGAAGGTTTTTGACAACCCTGAAAGATGCTAATGATGTCTACTACACAACCTTCTTCTTGTAGACGTTGTTGGGCCTGCAAGTGCACATGTTTGTAGGACAGTAGCAAATTTCCCTCAAGTGGATGACCTAAGGTTTATCAATCTGCGAGAGGCGTAGGAGGAAGATGGTCTCTCTCAAACAACCCTGCAACCAAATAACAAAAAGTCTCTTGTGTCCCCAACACACCCAATACAATGGTAAATTGTATAGGTGCACTAGTTCGGCGAAGAGATGGTGATACAAGTGCAAAATAGAAAGTAGATATAGGTTTTTGTAATCTGAAATAATAAAAAAAGCAAGGTAACAAGTGGTAAAAGTGAGCGTAAACGGTATTGCAATTATAGGAAACAAGGCCTAGGGTTCATACTTTCACTAGTGTAAGTTCTCTCAACAATAATAACATAGATAGATCATATCACAAACCCTCAACATGCGACAAAGAGTCACTCCAAAGCCACTAATAGCGGAGAACAAACGTAGAGATTATGGTCGGGTACGAAACCACCACAAAGCTATTCTTTCGGATCAATCTATAAAAGAGTTCGTACTAGAATAACACCTTAAGATACAAATCAACCAAAACCCTAATGTCACCTAGATACTCCATTGTCACCTCAAGTATCCGTGGGCATGATTATACGATATGCATCACACAATCTCATATTCATCCAACCAACATAAAAGTACTTCAAATAGTGCCCCAAAGTTTCTACCGGAGAATCAAGATCGTGTGCCAACCCCTATGCATATGTTCTCAATGTCACGAAACCCGCAAGTTGATCACCAAGACATACATCAAGTGTTCTCATAAAGACTCAATCCGATAAGATAACTTCAAAGGGGAAACTCAATTCATCACAAGAGAGTAGAGGGGGAGAAACATCATAAGAACCAACTACAATAGCAAAGCTCGGGATACATCAAGATCGTGCCATAGATGGAACACGAGAGAGAACACGAGAGAGAGAGAGAGATCAAACACATAGCTACTGGTACATACCCTCAGCCCCGAGTGTGAACTACTCCCTCCTCGTCATGGATAGCGCCGGGATGATGAAAATGGCCATCGGAGATGGATCCCCCCTCCGGCAGGGTACCAGAAAGGGGTCCCGATTGGTTTTTGGTGGTTCTGGAGGCTTGTGGCGGCGGAACTCCCAATCTAATCTCTATTCTGGAAGTTTTAGGGTACGACGGTATATATGGGTGAAGGGGGAACGTCGGTGGAGCTACAGGGGCCCCACCAGGCAGGGGGGCGCGCCCAGGGGGAGGGCGCGCCCTCCACCCTCGTGACCGCCTCGTGGCTCTTCTGACGTGGGGTCCAAGTCCATCAGGTGGGTTTCCTTCCAAAAAATAACTTCTCCAGTTGATTTCGTTCCGTTTTGACTCCGTCTGATATTTCTTTTCCTCGAAATACTGAAATAGTCATAAAACAGCAAATCTGGGCTGGGCCTCTGGTTAATAGGTTAGTCCCAAAAATAATATAAAAGTGGATAATAAAGCCCAATATTGCCTAAAACAGTAGATAAAGTAGCATGGAGCAATCAAAAATTATAGATACGTTGGAGACGTATCAAGCATCCCCAAGCTTAATTCCTGCTTGTCCTCGAGTAGGTAAATGATAAAAAAGATAATTTTTGATGCGGAGTGATACTTTGGCATAATTTCAATGTAATTCTTCTTACTTGTGATATGAATATTCAGATCCGAAAGATTTAATTCAAAAGTTCATATTGACACAAAAATAATAATACTTCAAGCATGCTAACTAAGCAATTATGTCATCTCAAAATAACATGGCCAAAGAAAGTTCATCCCTACAAAATCATATGGTTAAGCTATGCTTCATTTTCGTCACACAAAGATGTTCCCAACTTCTATACCCCCGATGACAAGCCAAGCAATTGTTTCATACTCAAATAATCTCAAACTTTTTCAACCTTCACGCAATACATGAGCGCGAGCCATGGACATAGCACTATGGGTGGTATAGAATATGATGATGGGGATTGTGTGGAGAAGACAAAAAAGGAGAAAGTCTCACATCAACGAGGCTAATCAACCATCTATGGAGATGCCCATCAATTGATGTTAATGCAAGGAGTAGGGATTGCCATGCAATAGATGCATTAGAGCTAAGAATGCTCAACAAAAGAAAACTAGTGGGTGTGCATCCAACTTGCTTGCTCATGAAGACCTAGGGCATTTTGAGGAAGCCCATCGTTGGAATATACAAGCCAAGTTCTATAATGAAAAATTCCCACTAGTATGAACAAGACAACTTATGAGACTCACTATATGAAAATCATGGTGCTACTTTGAAGCACAATATATGAGACTCACTACATGAAGAACAAGGTGCTACTTGGAAGCACAAGTGTGGAAAAAGAGATAGTAGCATTGCCCTTTTTATTTTCTCTTTTTTTGGGCCTTTCTTTTTTCTTTTTGGCCTTTATCTTTTTTTTGATTGGGCAATGCTCTAATAATGACGATCATCACACTTCTATTGATTACAACATAATGATTACAACTCGATACTAGAACAAGATATGACTCTATTATGAATGCCTCCGGTGGTGTACCGGGATGGTGCAATGAATCAAGAGTGACATGTATGAAAAATAATGCATGGTGACTTTGCCACAAATATGATGTCAACTACAAGATCATGCAATGGAAATATGACAAAAGTAAAGCATGTCATGATGATGATGATGATGGTGGAAATTGCATGGCAATATATCTCGGAATGGCTATGGAAATGCCATGATAGGTAGGTATGGTGGTGTAACGCCCCGGATGCAACTTTCCATATTCGTAACTCCAACTCTTGCCTTTTCCGGAGATGCGATATGATATTTCCTTCGTGGTTGGGTTTTTGTTTTTGTTTTGCATTTTTGTTCATGTCTTGCATCTCATCTCTTTGCATCTCTTGCATTGCATCATGTCATCATGCCAGCATGTCATTTAATTTTTAAAACCTCAACTAAATAAATTGCATAGATCGTTGATCTATTTAAATCGAGGGATATTCACATGGTGATTTCTCTTTAAAACATATTTAAAGCCTCTCAATATTATTAGGGAGCTATAATAAAATTATTCCATTTATTTGGAATTAACCATAACCCACTTGCAAAATATCCCATGCCATTGTTATCTCAACTCTTGGTCTCCAACCTTGCAAATAATTTCTTCATCATTTTCCGAAGCTCCATATAAACATCTCAACATTTTTGGCGTTTCCTAAACCTTGTCCTAGTTCAAACCATTTGAATTAAATTCAAATGGGTTTGAATTTAAATCTTGCTTTCGCGCCAACTTCTATTTTCTTGGATCAAGCTCATTTTTGTGAGTCCGGGAAAATAATCCCCATGTCCGACTTCTTTCCCTAACCCTCCTTTTCTTCTCTTCTCTCTAATTCTTTTATGTTAAAGAAAATAAGAGAGAGGGAGAGCAGCCCAACCAAGATCTCAGGCCGCCCCAGTTGGCCCAAGGCCCCGTCGACCCCCTCCTAACCCTAGCCGCCAGAGAGCCCGATCCCCATCTCCCCTCGATCCCTCTCCTCGCTCCCTCGTCCTCCCACTCCGCCGCCACACACACGCACGCACACAGCCAGCGCTTGGAGACCTCCTCCTGTGCCTCTCGATCTCGCCGCTCCTCGCCGTCGCTCAAGTCTCACCACGGCGCCCTGCGTCGCTGGAGCCCCGCGCCAAGACCTCCCCTGCCTCGTCATGTCTAGGGCGAGGAGGATGACCCGCATCACCTCCTGCAGCCCCTCCTCGTCAGCGTCCCAGAGCCGGAGTTTGTCGCTGCCTCGTCCAAGCCGCATCCTAGCTGGATCTCGCCGTCGTCGCTGCACCTCGACGCCGGCGCGCCTCCGCGGTCAGACCTTGCCGGACCCACCTCGGGTGCCCGCTGCCGGCCCTCCTCGCCAAGTCCCTCACCGCGCAACCTCCCTGCTTCGTTCCTGCACGAGCAGAGGACAAGGCGCCCGCTCGCCGAGCTCCTCCGCATCTCCCCTGCCTCGACCTTGCTTCGCCTCTGCACCGTGCCGCCCAGTCGACCCGCCGCGTCCTCCGCCATCAAGCCGGCCGCCGCCCTACGCGCACGGCCACGCCGGCCTCTCCTTCCTCCCGTTGCTTGACCCGCCCACTCCATCCTGATGCTCGCCGGGGAAGCCCCTCCTCGCCGCTCCATCGTGCTCCGGAGGTCAGGGCGCCATGGACGAGCCTCCGCGCCCTTGCTTCGAGTCACCGGGCCAGGGATCACCAAATGCCGTCCCTGCTGCCGGGGAACCTTGTTTTCCGGCCGTTTCCGTTTCCGGCGCCATCATGGAGACCATGGCCATCACCGAGACCCCCGGTTCCGTCAAGACGTGCACACGGAGGCCCAAGTCAGGAAACTACCGATGGCCCTCCAAGTTCAACGTTGAACCCTGGAGCGCTCGGATCCGTCAAGTTCGTCTACGACCGTGAACCACTACCGTCGACCCTCGAAGACTCCGTGGACGTCAAGTCCCTCGTCGTGATCCCGAACATCTACGGGAGATTGTGCAACTAAGAACGTGAACGACTACCGCCGCCAAGATCGCGAGTACCTCTACCGTCGCCGTGAACGACTACTTCCACGACGTCCGTGAACCACTACTTCCATTACTTCCACTACCGTCGCCCCGAAGATGTGGGATTCGTCAAGTGCCTCTTCGAAACGAACGTGTACAACTACTTCCACTACGACCGTTGCGAGAACGTCTACTTCCATCTACACCGCTTTGATCTCGTTTCGCCCTGAAAATGCACGCTTCAAAGGTATAACCGCCGAAACTACCGCCGTGGACCGAATGCATGTGTTGTATGAGATGTACCGTTTGCACCGTGTCTGAATTGTCACTCGTTTCCATGCCACTAATCCATGGGAACCCGGTAGTCGGGAGCACCCCACCATCTCTATCATGTTTCGCACATCTCCTTTTGCACCGGTATCTCCATGAGCTACCGGAACCGATATGTTGCCGTGGCACCATTTTCGGATTCGTTGCCGTGGCACCCCTTTCGTTCCGCCATGGTGACCAAATGCTTCATAATGTGCTCATGTTAACATTTTCATAAAATTGCATAAAACTTGAAATTGTCATCCGCATCATGATAACAACATTTAAAATGATTAAAATTGTTGTTTGCATTTATTTTGCTAAATGCCATGTTAAAATGATTTATTCCATAACTAAATAACCGTAACTTAGAATTTAATAAATTTTATATGTAAATGGGGTAGAAAAATGTCTAGTTTAACATGGTGCACTTTATTTTGCTTCTTAACAACATTAAAATTGTGTTTAGGGAAGAACAATAGCTAATTCAAAATATGCATATGAGGATTTTCCGGATTTGTTGTTTGTTATTTCCGGCCTCATTTAAACTTGCCTAGATAGCTAGTTTACTTATGCTTCACCTCTTGCCATGTTTAAAAACATTTAATATTGTTGGGTACATAAACAAGAGAGAACTAAATAATTGTTGTGAAGTTCCATCAATATGCAACTCTTTGCATATTGAGCTCCACTTAATTTGTAGTGTTGTCTGTTGCATTTGCCATGCCATGAATCATTAAACCGGACATGCATCATACTTGTTTGTGCATCATTCCATGTTTATGTGATGGTTGTTTACTATGTTGTTTGTTTCTTTCCGGGTTGTTTCTCTCGTTAGCTTCGGGTTTCATTCCGGAGTTGTGAGGATTCATTCGACTTCATCCGTTTGTCTTCTTCATGGACTCGTTCTTCTTCCTTGCGGGATCTCAGGCAAGATGACCATACCCTCGAAATCACTTCTATCTTTGCTTGCTACTTGCTCGCTCTTTTGCTATGCCTATGCTGCGATACCTACCACTTGCTTATCATGTCTCCCATATTGGTAAACCAAGCCTCTAACCCACCTTGTCCTAGCAAACCATTGTTTGGCTATGTTACCGCTTTGCTCAGCCCCTCTTATAGCGTTATTAATTGCAGGTGAAGATGAAGTTGGTTCCTTGTTGGAACATGGAGATGTTGTTCCTTGTTGGAACATGTTTATTGGTTGGGATATCACAATATCTCTTATATTATTAATGCATCTATATACTTGGTAAAGGGTGGAAGGCTCGGCCTTATGCCTGGTGTTTTGTTCCACTCTTACCGCCCTAGTTTCCGTCATATCGGTATTATGTTCCCGGATTTTGCGTCCCTAAGGCGGTCGGGTGATTTATGGGACCCCCTTGACAGTTTGCTTTGAATAAGACTCCTCCAGCAAGGCCCAACATTGGTTTTACCATTTGCCTCACCCATGCCCTTTTCCCCTTGGGTTTCCGGAGCCCAAGGGTCATCTTTATTTTAGCCCCCCCGGGCCAGTGCTTCTCTAAGTGCTGGTCCAAACCGAGCGATGTCCGGCGCCCCCTGGGCAATTAGGGTCTATGCCAACCCGACGTCTTGCTCATCCGGTGTGCCCTGAGACCGAGATATGTGCAGCTCCTATCAGGATTTGTCGGCACATCCGGGCGGCTTTGCTGGTCTTGTTTTATTACTGTCGAAATGTCTTGTAGCCGGGATTCCGAGACTGATCGGGTCTTCCCGGGGAGAAGGAATATCCTTCGTTGATCGTGAGAGCTTATCATGGGCTAAGTTGGGACACCCCTGCAGGGTTTGAACTTTCGAAAGCCGTGCCCGCGGTTATGTGGCAGATGGGAATTTGTTAATGTCCGGTTGTAGAAAACCTGAAGTTGACCTTAATTAAAATACATCAACCGCGTGCGTAACCGTGATGGTCTCTTCTCGGCGGAGTCCGGGAAGTGAACACGGTGTTGGAGTTATGCCTGACGTAGGTTGTTCTAGGATCACTTCTTGATCATAGTTGTTCGATCGTGCTTTTGCCTCCTCTTCTCGCTCTCATTTGCGTATGTTAGCCCCCATATATGCTAGTCGCTTGCTGCAGCTCCACCTCACTACCCTGTCCTACCTTTAAGCTTAAATAGTCTTGATTTCGCGGGTGTGAGATTGCTGAGTCCCCATGACTCACAGATACTTCCAAAACCAGTTTGCAGGTGCCGATGAAACCGTGCAGGTGACGCATCCGAGCTCAAGGAGGAGCTCGATGAAGATCTTGTTCATGTGTTGTTTCGTTTCGGTTGATCAGTAGTGGAGCCCAGTTGGGATGATCGGGGATCTGTGTAGCATTTGGGGTAGTCTTCTTTTATTTTGGTTCCGTAGTCGGACCTTGATTGTATCTGTATGATGTAATGCTTTATTCATGTATTGCGTGAAGTGGCGATTGTAAGCCAACTATGTATCTCTTTCCCTTATGTATTACATGGGTTGTGTGAAGATTACCTCACTTGCGACATTGCTTTCAATGCGGTTATGCCTCTAAGTCGTGCTTCGGCACGTGGGAGATATAGCTGCATCGAGGGTGTTACAAGTTGGTAATCAGAGCCTTCCCCGACCTTAGGAGCCCCCACTGATTGATCGTTTTTAGTGGCCGAGTTGTGTCTAGAAAAATGTTTTGAGTCTTAGGATTATATATATCGGAGAGTTTAGGAATTCTTTTTACTTCCCAGTCTCCTCATCGCTCTGGTAAGGCATCCTGACGTAGAGTTTTGACTCTTCTCTTCTCAAATTTCACTTAAATTTTTTTAGTATCATGCGGGTATCTTAGAATCGTTCCGATGGTTTTGTGATGACAACATTGTCATGGTGCCTCCTGTCAGCAGGGGTTTAGTGGAAGTGTCCCGGGGAGTTGAGCTCTGAGGTGTTGTCGTCATAATTTTATCGGTGCAGTTCTGGAATACCTGAGTTTAGTACGCCAACATCGAAAATCTCTTTTGTACAGTTGTTGGTGAGATAACCCTGATAGCCCAGTACTGAGGCGAGTGCAGGAGTATTCCCATAACTCGTATAACGGATGCTTTTCGATGGTCGAGGTAAACGATTTCCGAAGGTTTCTTGGTTATGTGTTGAAGGATGGATACAGCTGGATCTAGGTATTGTTAGTTTGGGTGATATATTTTGTGTCCCCTGTATCCCCAACACCTGATTGCATAACCAGAAAGTTTCGGGAGTTTATAGGTGGGAATTCTAGTAGCTTATAGGATATCTTTCCGACAGATGTATGATTTGAGATTGGGGTCTAACGTCTAGTGGTCCGCCCATCCACGGCCGGTTTACAGTGGTCGCAAGGCGTCTTAAAGAATCCTTGGCTATGCTGATTCGGGGACGTCTTGTTTGTCATTCGTGACGTCCGCTGTACGTCGTGCCCGTGTGGGCCCCACCACGAACACTTTGGGCGAAATCTCTATCATATGTTTGTTCCGGCTTATTCTACAAGCCAACTCCTTTGTTTTTGTTTTGTTTTGTGGTATTCGAGTTGCTTCAATGTCAAATGTTGATTCCATACCTTTCCTAAGCGGTGTTCTCATACTTCTATGTGAATACCAATCCTTCTTGTTCATCGAGATTGTCATGTCAATCCTTTTCATCCGGTGTGTCCCTCTTCAAGTGGATCCGATCACTTCAACATTCGCAAGATCAATTATCAGTTCTTCTCAACGGTGTTTGCTTCATCCGTTCCAAGTTGTCTTTGTTTTCCCGCCCTCCCACCCTTATTTCTTCAAGGACGCAGATTTCTTAACCAAGTATCCATTTTATTCTTGTGAAGTCTCTCCATTTTTTTTCGGCAATGTTCTTATCCGGTGATTCTCAGGATGATACTAACGGAGCTTCAAGTTTATTATTCTTCCTTCTTTTTCTTCTCCGGTGGACTCAAGTCAAGCTTTCAGTGTTGATCACATCTTTTCCTCGTTTCAATACCTTCTCATACCGGTGCACCTAATAATAATTCACTTCTCGCTATTCATTTGTTCGGGAGTGCTGAAGATATCTCAGAAGGCTCGTGTTGTCTTTCAAGATCAGTTCAACCTATTTCGAGGTTGTTATCTCATTCTAGCCATTTAAATCAACTGGTGCAATCTCCCTTTCAAGTAATCGTTCAACGGTGTTTCTTTGAGTGGGCCCTAACCCACAGGTCTTTTTCCAGGATCTTACCTGACTCTTTTAATTTTCTTGGAGCTATTCCCAAATTCTTTTCGAAGTTTGACGTAAGAATGAATTGTCATCAGTCATATGTCTTTCTCCAAGATCTTTCAAATTCTTTTCATCGTTGGTTCAACCTTTCTAATTTTCTTTCCAGAGTGCCTCAACAATTCACGGTGGTGTTTCTCGTCGTCATTCTCAGATTTTCAAGACCGAAGAAGAGTTTCCCTTAAATCTTGTCCATTCTCTTGAAGATGCATGGTTCTAGATTGATGCCATTCTCTCATAATTGTTTCGATTGTGAGAATTCTTTTCATACCCATCCGGAGCATTTCATGAGTTGTTTCCATTTCTTTTCCCCGAAGGCCATCATTTCTTAATTCCTCATTCTCAGCTTTCAGCTCTCGTTCTCCAAATCTTACTGGTGTATCATTCAAGTATTCTCAAATCAGCTCGGGATCTCTTCGTTCACTTGCATCTAAATTCTCTCAAGTATCTTCGTTCATTTTCTAATTCTTCCCGGTGTTTCTTTATCTTTTCTTCGATCATTATCAATTCTTACGGTGGTTCGTTCAAGATTCCTCTTCCTTTGTTACCGTGTCAATTCATTCGTTCTTCCCAAACCCTACCGGTGGATCATTGAAGACTCTTCCCAAGTTTACGCCATGTCTCTCTTAATCCCTTTCTACGAGAAGAAGTAGTATGCCTAATCCGTGGATTGTCATCAATTTAAATTGGTGAAGGATATGCATAATGTAATTCTTATTCTTGTTTCAACCAAGTGATTAATTCCTTATTCCGGAGATTCATCAAAATTCTTGATTTCAATTGTTTCATCTTGTCTTCCTCGGAGCTCCAAGCTCTCGCAATTATATCACCACGAAGATCCATATAATCATTGCAAGGCTTCAACCTGGTTCTTTTCATCCTTCATTTCATTTGATCATTCTTTATTACCGGAGTTCTTTATGGAGGATACATGATGATTCACAAAGGATTTAATTCCTTCTCCAAGTGTTCATCGAGATTCTTTTCAAAGGAGTTCAAGTATTCTTTATCTTGCATTTTAAAGTGCAATTCTTTCTCTCTTATCTTCTGAGGTGGTGTTATGTCATTCTTGACAATTTGAGTTTAGGTTTCATGATTCATTTTGTTGTCAAGAATGAGGTATTTTAAATCCATCAATCTCTTCGTTGGATTTATCTTGTGTCAGATTTCACCTAAAGCCTTCCCTAAGGAATGTTGCTTATTGTGGTGCTTCTCAATGACCCAAGCTTGCTCTTTATCCTCATGGTGGAACAAGTTTTCATCTCTTTGTTGATCTCAAGCAAGCTATTGTTTTCGTTAGTGGCAGAAGTTCACCTCAAGTTTTGAGATGTCTTAATAAGCCCACAAGGATCTTATCTTTTCGTTGTTGGTTTTCCAACAACTCCGCTATAACCTTCTTGGAAAGGTGCTTTCCAAACTCATTTGTGGCAGAAGTTGTCATTTTCTTCTCCGTTCTTTTGTTCCGACGATTTATCTTCTATTCTTCCTTCCGGAGGCATGGTGATGTTGCTCTTTTCGACCCATCATCTTGTTTTGCCAAGTTCATGATTCTAATTCCTTCCATTTTCAGTCGGAGTGCTGCCCGAATTATTTCATTCTTATTCCTTCTCTATCTTGTTTTAACCGGACTGGTTTCAATGTCTATCTTGTCACTTAAACTCTTGGTTCTCGTCGTATCCCTTGTTCCTCTTTTCTAACGGAGTGTTTTCAACTTTGCTCATCTTCGTTGTTTTCTTTCTTTCATTTTGCTCAACATCTCAAGGTTCCTTGGTTTCACTCGTTTGTCAAAGAAGCAACTTAGTTTTACCTCTTATCTTCCTCTTCCTTTTCCCTCCGGTGCCGTCCTAGATCTCGGGACGAGATCCTCTCGTAGTGTTGGAGTGTTGTAACGCCCCGGATGCAACTTTCCATATTCGTAACTCCAACTCTTGCCTTTTCCGGAGATGCGATATGATATTTCCTTCGTGGTTGGGTTATTTTTTTTGTTTTGCATTTTTGTTCATGTCTTGCATCTCATCTCTTTGCATCTCTTGCATTGCATCATGTCATCATGCCAGCATGTCATTTAATTTTTAAAACCTCAACTAAATAAATTGCATAGATCGTTGATCTATTTAAATCGAGGGATATTCACATGGTGATTTCTCTTTAAAACATATTTAAAGCCTCTCAATATTATTAGGGAGCTATAATAAAATTATTCCATTTATTTGGAATTAACCATAACCCACTTGCAAAATATCCCATGCCATTGTTATCTCAATTCTTGGTCTCCAACCTTGCCCATAATTTCTTCATCATTTTCCGGAGCTCCATATAAACATCTCAACATTTTTGGCCTTTCCTAAACCTTGTCCTAGTTCAAACCATTTGAATTAAATTCAAATGGGTTTGAATTTAAATCTTGCTTTCGCGCCAACTTCTATTTTCTTGGATCAAGCTCATTTTTGTGAGTCCGGGAAAATAATCCCCATGTCCGACTTCTTTCCCTAACCCTCCTTTTCTTCTCTTCTCTCTAATTCTTTTATGTTAAAGAAAATAAGAGAGAGGGAGAGCAGCCCAACCAAGATCTCAGGCCGGCCCAGTTGGCCCAAGGCCCCGTCGACCCCCTCCTAACCCTAGCCGCCAGAGAGCCCGATCCCCATCTCCCCTCGATCCCTCTCCTCGCTCCCTCGTCCTCCTACTCCGTCGCCACACACACGCACGCACACAGCCAGCGCTTGGAGACCTCCTCCTATGCCTCTCGATCTCACCGCTCCTCGCCGTCGCTCAAGTCTCACCGCGGCGCCCTGCGTCGCCGGAGCCCCGCGCCAAGACCTCCCCTGCCTCGTCATGTCTAGGGCGAGGAGGTCGACCCGCATCACCTCCTGCAGCCCCTCCTCGCCAGCGTCCCAGAGCCGGAGTTTGTCGCTGCCTCGTCCAAGCCGCATCCTAGCTGGATCTCGCCGTCGTCGCTGCACCTCGACGCCGGCGCGCCTCCGCGGTCAGACCTCGCCGGATCCACCTCGGGTGCCCGCTGCCGGCCCTCCTCGCCAAGTCCCTCACCGCGCCATATAATGCCCTCGATGCGGCTATATCTCCCACGTGTCGAAGCACGAATTAGAGGCATAACCGCATTGAAAGCAATGTCTCAAGTGAGGTAATCTTCACACATCCCATGTAATACATAAGGGGAAAAGATACATAGTTGGCTTACAATCGCCACTTCACACAAATACATGAATAAAACAATACATCATACAATTACAATCAGGGCCCGACTACGGAGCCAAAATAAAAGAAGAAACCCCAAGAGCGACTAAGGTCCACGACCGACCCCAACTGGGCTCCACTACTGATCGACTAGAACAAAACAACATAAAGGATAGAATCTTCATCGAACTCCTCCTTAAGCTCGGGTGCGACACCTGCACGGTCTCATCGGCACCTGCAAACTGGTTTTGGAAGTATCTGGTGAGTCACGAGGACTCAGCAATCTCACACCCGCGAGATCAAGACTATTTAAGCTTAAAGGTAGGACAGGGTAGTGAGGTGGAGCTGCAGCAAGCGACTAGCATATATGGTGGCTACATACGCAAAAGAGAGCGAGAAGAGAAGGCAAAGCACGGTCGAACAACTATGATCAATAAGTGATCCTGAACTACTTATGTCAAACATAACTCCAACAACCGTGTTCACTTCCCGGACCCCGCCGAGAAGAGACCATCACGTTTACACACGCGGTTGGTGTATTTTAGTTAAGATCAACTTCGGGTTTTCTACAACCGGACATTAACAAATTCCCATCTGCCCATAACCGCGGGCACGGCTTTCGAAAGTTCAAACCCTGCAGGTGTGTCCCAACTTAGCCCATGATAAGCTCTCGTGATCAACGAAGGATATTCCTTCTCCCCGGGAAGACCCGATCAGTCTCGGAATCCCGGCTACAAGACATTTCGACAGTAATAAAACAAGTCCAGCAAAGCCGCCCGATGCGCCGACATCCTGATAGGAGCTGCACATATCTCGTTCTCAGGGCAACACCGGATGAGCAGTCCGTACAACTAAAACCAGCCCTCAAGTTTCCTTGAGGTGGCGCTGCAAAGGGCTCTAGTTCGGACCAACACTTAGACAAGCATTGGCCCGGGGGGGCTGAATAAAGATGACCCTTGGGTTAATTACTCCCAAGGGAAAATAGGTGGTGGTGAGGCAAATGGTAAAACCAAGGTTGGGCCTCGCTGGAAAAGTCTTATTCAAAGCGAACTGTCAAGGGGGTCCCATAAATCACCCGACCGCGTTAGGGACGCAAAATCCGGGAACATAACACCGATATGACGGAAACTAGGGCGGCAAGAGTGGAACAAAACACCAGGCATAAGGCCGAGCCTTCCACCCTTTACCAAGTATATAGATGCATTAATTAAATAAGATATATTGTGATATCCCAACAAGTAAACATGTTCCAACAAGGAACAACATCTCCATGTTCCAACAAGGAACAAACTTCATCTTCACCTGCAACTAACAACGCTATAAGAGGGGCTGAGCAAAGCGGTAACATAGCCACACAACGGTTTGCTAGGACAAGGTGGGTTAGAGGCTTGGTTTAACAATATGGGAGGCTTGATAAGCAAGTGGTAGGTATCGCAGCATAGGCATAGCAAAAGAGCGAGCAACTAGCAAGCAAAGATAGAAGTGATTTCGAGGGTATGGTCATCTTGCCTGAAATCCCGCGAGGAAGAAGAACAAGTCCATGAAGAAGACAAACGGGCGAAGTCGAACGAATCCTCACAACTCCGGAACGAAACCGAAGCTAACGAGAGAAGCAACCCGGAAAGAAACAAACAACATAGTAAACAACCAACACATAAACATGGCATGATGCACAAACAAGAATGATGCATGTCCGGTTTAAATATGCATGGCATGGCAAAGTGCAACAAACAACGCTACAAATTAAATGAAGCTCAATATGCAACGAGTTGCATATTGACAAAACACCACAACAAATATTTAGTTCGATCTTGTTTATGTACCCAACAATATTAAATGTTTTTAAACATGGCAAGAGGTGAAGCATAAGTAAACTAGCTATCTAGGCAAGTTTAAATGAGGCCGGAAATAACAAACAACAATTCCGATAAATCCTCATATGCATAATATGAATTTGGTACTGTTCTGTCCTAAACCATATTTTATTGTTGTTAAACAGGAAAATAAAGTGCAACATGATAATCTATGCATTTTTCTACCCCATTTACATATATAATTTATTAAATTCCGAGTTACGGTTATTTAGTTATGAATTAAATCATTTTAACATGGCATTTAGCAAAATAAATGCAAACAACAATTTTAAGCATTTTAAATGTTGTTATCATGATGCGGATGACAATTTCAAGGTTTTATGCAATTATTATGAAAATGTTAACATGAGCTTGATATGAGGCATTTGTCGCCATGGCGGAAGGAAAAAGGGTGCCACGGCGGTGAAACGGAAATGGTGCCACGGCAACGAATGCGAAAATGGTGCCACGGCAACATATCGGTTCCGATAACTCGGTTGAGATGCCGGTGCAAAAGAGAAGTGTGCGGAAGCGAGTTGGGCAAGATGGTGGGGTGATCCCGGATACCGGGTTCCCACGGGTTAGTGCATGGAAACGAGTGACAAATCGGATACGGTGCAAACAGTGCATCTCGTTCAACACATGCATTCTCGAAAGGTCGTTTCGGCGGTCGTTTCGGGTTATACCTTCGAAGCGTTCAAACGGGACGTTCGCGTTCGTTCGGCGAGGTACTTGATGACTCCAACGTCTTCGGGGCGACGGTAGTGGTACACACGAGGGTAGTCGAACTTGATGGTTCCGAGGGCTCCGGACGTCGTGGTACTTGGCGAAATCCACATCGGATCTAGTTGTACACTTTGAAGAGGAACTTGGCATATCCATGTACTTGGCGTTCCTCCAAAAACACCGGTAGTCGCTGTACGCGTTCTTGGCGTTCTCATAGACGCGGCGAGGGTACTTGACGCATCCACGGAAGGGTCTTGGCGTCCTGGCCTGTAGTCGTTCGGGCGTCGTGGAAGAACTTGACGTTCACCGGGTCTCGGTCTCGACAAGAGAAGGCAGCGGGCAACGTCCTTGACGAACGGAGCTGGTGCAGAAGAACCATGGCGAGGCCGAAGGACTTGTCAAGGCGGCGACCTGCGGGATTCACCGGTGTCTCCACTCGCGGCAACAAGGCGACGCAGGCGCGGCAACAGGGAGGCCGGCGAATTGGAGGAGGGCCAACGGACTTGAGGTGCAGGGGAGCGGCAGCGGCCGCGAACCAGAAGCGGAGGTGGCTTGGCGCTCGGGAACCTCCTGGTTCCGCGCGACGAGGAGGAAGGCAGGGCGCGGGTCGTGGTCGTCGGCGAGAGGATGCAACAGCTTCTGCTGCTGCCGGCGGCGAGGCCGAGGCGGTGCGGTTCCAGGGGCGGCGAGGAGGAGGCCGCGGGTGAGGGAGGAGCGAGCGATGGGGGTCGAGGGAGAGATGCGGGAGATCGGGCGCTGGGACCTCGCTCCTCTCTGGCGAGAAGGAGGCGCGCTCGCGAGGGGAGAGAACGAGATGGGATCGAGGGAGAGAGATCGGGCAGTAGGGAGGCGGCGCTAGCAGGGGGAACGAGGGAGAGGGGTCGGCCTAGGGTTAGGAGGAGGGTTAGGTGGGCTGGGCCTGGGAGGACCAAGAGGCCCGCGGGGATGGATTGGGCCTAGAGAGGCCGGCCTGGTTGGACAGGAAAAAAAAAGGTCAGGAGGAGTTGGGCTGCTGGGAGGCCCAGCTGGGCTCAGCTCTCTCTCCCTTTTAATTCTTTAGCAGAAAAGAATCAAAGAGAAGAAAAAGAAAGAGAGGGTTAGGAAAAGAATTTGGGCACGGGGATAATATTCCCGGACTCACAAAAATGCGCTTGTCCCAAGAAAATAGAAGTGAGCATGATTGCAAGATTTAAATTCAAATTCATTTGAATTTAATTCAAATGGTTTGAATAGGAAGTGAGGGTTGGAAAGGTCCAAAAATGTTGAACATTTAGGAAGAGCTCCGGAAAATGATGAAAGAAATTAAGGACAAGGTTAGAGGCCAAGAATTCAGATAACAAAGGCATTGGGATTTTGCAAGTGTGTTTTGGTGAATTCCAAAATGGAATATTTTATTATAGCTCTCTAAATATCGAGAGGATATGTTTTAAAGAGAATCACCATGTGAATACCCTCGGTTTAAATGGATCAAAGATCCATGCCATTTATTTATTTGAGTTACGAAAATAAATAACTTGATGGCATGATGACATGATGCAATGCACATGAAGCAAAGAGATGAGATGCAAGACAAGAACAAAAATGCAAGACAAAAACAAAAACCCAACCATGAAGGAAATATCAAAACGCATCTCCGAAAAAGGCAAGAGTTGGAGTTACGAATATGGGAAGTAGCATCCGGGGCGTTACAACACTCCACCACTACGAGAGGATCTCGTCCCGAGATCTAGGATGGCACCGGAGGGGAAAACGGAAGAGAACGTGAAGAGGTAAAGCTAAGTTGCTTCTTTGACAAACGAGTGAAACCAATGAACCTTGAGAGGTTGAACAAATTGAAAGAAAGAATACCATGGAGATGAACGAGATTGCAAACACTCCATTATCAAAGATGGACAAGGAACAAGGAATACGGCGAGAAAGAATAGCTTAAGTTACAAGATAGACGTTGAAACCACTCCGGTTGAAAATGGAAGGAATAGAATATGAACTTGACAAGATGAGAGGATACTTGACGAAATCAACAACACACTGCCTCCGGAACCATTAGAAGAATGGCACAAGGGTAAGAAAGATTTCAGACAGCACTCCGATTGAGAAGAGATGCAAGACTTGATAAGATGAAAAGAACTTGAAGAGAGGACACACCACACTCCGGTTAAATGGATAAGCATGAAAAGAACATGGTCCTGGCAATCTGAGATAATGAGTGAAGAAAGCAACATCACAATGCCTCCGGAACAAAAGAATGGAAAACTAGATGGTTGGAAAGAAAAGAACGGAGAAGATGAATGGCAACTCTCGCAAATAAAATTGAAAGAGAAAGCTTGCGAAGAAAAGGTTGAACGGAGTTGTTGGATTATCAACAACGAAAGCTTAAGCTTGATGTGGACTTATGGGAGACATCCCAAAATTATGAGGTGATAACCTGCCAGTAACGAAAACCAACGATTGGATTGATATCACCAAGGAGACGAGAGACTTATTTCCCCGGGAGGATAAATGAAGAACTTGGATCATTTATAAGCACCATAAATAGCAACAATCCTTAGGGAAAGCTTTAGGTGAAATATAACCCAAGATAACTCCAATGAAGAGATTGATGGATTTAAAATACCTTATTCTTGACAACATGTGAGTCATGAGACGTGAACTCCAATAATCAAGAATGACATAATACCACCTCGAATGATACGGTTGAAAGGATTGCACTTTAAAAGGCAAGATAAAGAATACTTGAGCTCCTCTGAAAAGAATCTCGATGAGCACTTCGAGAAGGAATTAAATCCTTGATGAACCAACATGTAGAAACTTCATGAAGAACTCCGGTAAACAAAAGGATGATAGGAAGAAAGAGAAGTTGAAAACACCAGGTGAAACCTTGCAGTGATAAGATGAAGCTTCGCGATGATATAACCGAGAAAAACTTGGAACTCCGGAAAGAAAGATGAACAAAAGAAATCAAGAATTTTGATGAATCTCCGGAATAAGGAATTGAATTTACTCGATGGAACAAGAATAAGAATTACACTATGCGTATCCTTCACCAATCTAGATTGATGACAAGCAACTGATTAGGCATGCAACTTATTCTCGTATAAAGGATTAAGATAGATATGGCGCAAACTTGGGAAGGTCTTCCACGAACCATCGGTAGGATTGGAAAGAACGAATTAATCTATATGATAACAAAGGAAGAAGGATCTTGAACGAACCACCGTAAGAATTGAAAATGAACGAAGAAAAGATAAAGAAACACCGGTAAGAATTAGAAAACGAATAAAGATACTTGACAAAATTTTGATACGTGAGAACGAAGAGATCATGAACTGATTAGAGTATATTTGAACGATGCACCGGTAAGATTTGGAGAACGATAGACGAAGCTGAGAATGAATAATTCTGAGATGATGGGCTCCGAAGAAACAAACTGAAAAGACTCCTGAAATGCTCCGGATGGGTAAAAAGAATTCTCACAATCGAAAACAATTATGAGAGGATGGCATGAAACTAGAACAATGAATCTTGAAGAGAATGGGGCAAGATTTAAGGGAAACTCTTCTTCGGTCTTCAAATGTTGAGAATGATGACGAGAAACACCACCATGAATTGTTGAGGCACTCCGGAATAATGAAGAATAGAAAGATTGAACCAACGATGAAAAGAATTTGAAAGATCTTGGAGAAAGACATATGACTGATGATAATTCATTCTTACGTCAACGTTTGAAAAGAATTTTAGAAGCTCCGGGAAAATTAGAAGAGTCGGGTAAGATCCTGGAAAAAGACTTGTGGGTTAGGGCCCACTCAAAAGAAACACCGTTGAAAGAATGCATGAAAAGAGGGATTGCACCGGTTGATTTAAATGACTTGAATGAGATATCATCCTCAAAAGAAATTGAGTGAATTGAGAATGGAAACTTGAATCTTCTGAGATATCTTCATCACTCTGGAACAATTGAATAGCGAGAAGTGGATGATTAAGAGATACGCCGGCATAAGAAAGCACTTGAAACGAGGAAAAACTATGATTGACAAAGCTTGAATTGGAACCACCGAAGAAGAAAAGAATGACGAATGATGAACTTGAAGCTCCGTTAGTATCATCCTGAGAATCACCGCATACGAACATCGGCGGAAAAGAATGGAGAGACTTCACAAGAATAAAATGGATACTTGATTAAGAAATCTGCGTCCTTGAAGAAATAAGGGTGGGAGGGCGGGAAAACAAAGGCAACTTTGGTCGAATGAAACAAACACCATTGAGAAAACCAAGAATTGGTCTTGCACAAATTGAAAGGATCGGGTTAACTTGAAGAGAAATCACGCCGGTTGAAAAGAATTAACATGATAATCTTGATGTTCAAGAAGGATTAGCACTCCCATAGAAACATGAGAACACCACTTGGAAAAGGTATGGAATCCACATTTGACTTCGAAGCAACTCGAATACCACAAATAAAACAAAACAAGGATTGGCTTGCAAAATAAGCCGGAAACAAACCTATGATAGATCCCATATCGTATCATGTGTCTGTTGGAAAGAATTCCTACGTGATACTTGAATTCCCACTTATAAACTCCCGAAACTTTCTGGTTATGCAATCAGGTGTTGGGGATACAGGGGAAGCATAATATCTCACCCAAACTAGCAAATCCTACAACCAGCTGTATCCATCCTTCAACACATAACCAAGAAACCTTCGGAAATCGTCTACCTCAACCTTCGAAAAGCATCCGTTATACGAGTCATGGCAATACTCCCGCACTCGCCACAGTACTGGGCTATCAGGGTTATCTCACCAACAACTGTACAAAAGAGATTTTCGATGTCGGCGTACTAAACTCAGGTATTCCAAAACCGCAACGATAAAATTATGACGACAACACCTCGGAGCTCAACTCCCCGGGACACTGCCACAACCCCTAAATGTCAGGAGGCAACCAAGACAATGTTGTCATCATAAAACCATCGGAACGATTGTAATATACCCGCGTGATCCTAAAAATTTTTTTTTAGTGAAATTTGAGAAGAGAAGAGTCAAAACTCTACGTCAGGAAGCCTTTCCAGAAGGTCGAAGGGACTGGGAAGTAAAAAGAATTCCTAAACTCTACGGTATATAATTCCTAAATGACTCAAAACATTTTTCTAGACACAACTCGGCCACTAAAAACGATCAATCAGAGGGGGCTCCTAAGGTCGGGGAAGGCTCTGATACCAACTTATAATGCCCTCGATGCGGCGATATCTCCCACGTGTCGAAGCACGAATTAGAGGCATAACCGCATTGAAAGCAATGTCGCAAGTGAGGTAATCTTCACACATCCCATGTAATACATAAGGGGAAAAGATACATAGTTGGCTTACAATCGCCACTTCACACAAATACATGAATAAAACAATACATCATACAATTACAATCAGGGCCCGACTACGGAGCCAAAATAAAAGAAGAAACCCCAAGAGCGACTAAGGTCCACGATCGACCCCAACTGGGCTCCACTACTGATCGACTAGAACAAAACAACATAAAGGATAGAATCTTCATCGAACTCCTCCTTAAGCTCGGGTGCGACACCTGCACGGTCTCATCGGCACCTGCAAACTGGTTTTGGAAGTATCTGGTGAGTCACGAGGACTCAGCAATCTCACACCCGCGAGATCAAGACTATTTAAGCTTAAAGGTAGGACAGGGTAGTGAGGTGGAGCTGCAGCAAGCGACTAGCATATATGGTGGCTACATACGCAAAAGAGAGGGAGAAGAGAAGGCAAAGCACGGTCGAACAACTATGATCAATAAGTGATCCTGAACTACTTACGTCAAACATAACTCCAACAACCGTGTTCACTTCCCGGACCCCGCCGAGAAGAGACCATCACGGTTACACACGCGGTTGGTGTATTTTAGTTAAGATCAACTTCGGGTTTTCTACAACCGGACATTAACAAATTCCCATCTGCCCATAACCGCGGGCACGGCTTTTGAAAGTTCAAACCCTGCAGGGGTGTCCCAACTTAGCCCATGATAAGCTCTCGCGATCAACGAAGGATATTCCTTCTCCCCGGGAAGACCCGATCAGTCTCGGAATCCCGGCTACAAGACATTTCGACAGTAATAAAACAAGTCCAGCAAAGCCGCCCGATGCGCCGACATCCTGATAGGAGCTGCACATATCTCGTTCTCAGGGCAACACCGGATGAGCAGTCCGTACAACTAAAACCAGCCCTCAAGTTTCCTTGAGGTGGCGCTGCAAAGGGCTCTAGTTCGGACCAACACTTAGACAAGCATTGGCCCGGGGGGGCTGAATAAAGATGACCCTTGGGTTAATTACTCCCAAGGGAAAATAGGTGGTGGTGAGGCAAATGGTAAAACCAAGGTTGGGCCTCGCTGGAAAAGTCTTATTCAAAGCGAACTGTCAAGGGGGTCCCATAAATCACCCGACCGCGTTAGGGACGCAAAATCCGGGAACATAACACCGATATGACGGAAACTAGGGCGGCAAGAGTGGAACAAAACACCAGGCATAAGGCCGAGCCTTCCACCCTTTACCAAGTATATAGATGCATTAATTAAATAAGATATATTGTGATATCCCAACAAGTAAACATGTTCCAACAAGGAACAACATCTCCATGTTCCAACAAGGAACAAACTTCATCTTCACCTGCAACTAACAACGCTATAAGAGGGGCTGAGCAAAGCGGTAACATAGCCACACAACGGTTTGCTAGGACAAGGTGGGTTAGAGGCTTGGTTTAACAATATGGGAGGCTTGATAAGCAAGTGGTAGGTATCGCAGCATAGGCATAGCAAAAGAGCGAGCAACTAGCAAGCAAAGATAGAAGTGATTTCGAGGGTATGGTCATCTTGCCTGAAATCCCGCGAGGAAGAAGAACAAGTCCATGAAGAAGACAAACGGGCGAAGTCGAACGAATCCTCACAACTCCGGAACGAAACCGAAGCTAACGAGAGAAGCAACCCGGAAAGAAACAAACAACATAGTAAACAACCAACACATAAACATGGCATGATGCACAAACAAGAATGATGCATGTCCGGTTTAAATATGCATGGCATGGCAAAGTGCAACAAACAACGCTACAAATTAAATGAAGCTCAATATGCAACGAGTTGCATATTGACAAAACACCACAACAAATATTTAGTTCGATCTTGTTTATGTACCCAACAATATTAAATGTTTTTAAACATGGCAAGAGGTGAAGCATAAGTAAACTAGCTATCTAGGCAAGTTTAAATGAGGCCGGAAATAACAAACAACAATTCCGATAAATCCTCATATGCATAATATGAATTTGGTACTGTTCTGTCCTAAACCATATTTTATTGTTGTTAAACAGGAAAATAAAGTGCAACATGATAATCTATGCATTTTTCTACCCCATTTACATATATAATTTATTAAATTCCGAGTTACGGTTATTTAGTTATGAATTAAATCATTTTAACATGGCATTTAGCAAAATAAATGCAAACAACAATTTTAAGCATTTTAAATGTTGTTATCATGATGCGGATGACAATTTCAAGGTTTTATGCAATTATTATGAAAATGTTAACATGAGCTTGATATGAGGCATTTGTCGCCATGGCGGAAGGAAAAAGGGTGCCACGGCGGTGAAACGGAAATGGTGCCACGGCAACGAATGCGAAAATGGTGCCACGGCAACATATCGGTTTCGATAACTCGGTTGAGATGCCGGTGCAAAAGAGAAGTGTGCGGAAGCGAGTTGGGCAAGATGGTGGGGTGATCCCGGATACCGGGTTCCCATGGGTTAGTGCATGGAAACGAGTGACAAATCGGATACGGTGCAAACAGTGCATCTCGTTCAACACATGCATTCTCGAAAGGTCGTTTCGGCGGTCGTTTCGGGTTATACCTTCGAAGCGTTCAAACGGGACGGTTCGCGTTCGTTCGGCGAGGTACTTGATGACTCCAACGTCTTCGGGGCGACGGTAGTGGTACACACGAGGGTAGTCGAACTTGATGGTTCCGAGGGCTCCGGACGTCGTGGTACTTGGCGAAATCCACATCGGATCTAGTTGTACACTTTGAAGAGGAACTTGGCATATCCATGTACTTGGCGTTCCTCCAAAAACACCGGTAGTCGCTGTACGCGTTCTTGGCGTTCTCATAGACGCGGCGAGGGTACTTGACGCATCCACGGAAGGGTCTTGGCGTCCTGGCCTGTAGTCGTTCGGGCGTCGTGGAAGAACTTGACGTTCACCGGGTCTCGGTCTCGACAAGAGAAGGCAGCGGGCAACGTCCTTGACGAACGGAGCTGGTGCAGAAGAACCATGGCGAGGCCGAAGGACTTGTCAAGGCGGCGACCTGCGGGATTCACCGGTGTCTCCACTCGCGGCAACAAGGCGACGCAGGCGCGGCAACAGGGAGGCCGGCGAATTGGAGGAGGGCCGACGGACTTGAGGTGCAGGGGAGTGGCAGCGGCCGCGAACCAGAAGCGGAGGCGGCTTGGCGCTCGGGAACCTCCTGGTTCCGCGCGACGAGGAGGAAGGCAGGGCGCGGGTCGTGGTCGTCGGCGAGAGGATGCAACAGCTTCTGCTGCTGCTGGCGGCGAGGCCGAGGCGGTGCGGTTCCAGGGGCGGCGAGGAGGAGGCCGCGGGTGAGGGAGGAGCGAGCGATGGGGGTCGAGGGAGAGATGCGGGAGATCGGGCGCTGGGACCTCGCTCCTCTCTGGCGAGAAGGAGGCGCGCTCGCGAGGGGAGAGAACGAGATGGGATCGAGGGAGAGAGATCGGGCAGCAGGGAGGCGGCGCTAGCAGGGGGAACGAGGGAGAGGGGTCGGCCTAGGGTTAGGAGGAGGGTTAGGTGGGCTGGGCCTGGGAGGACCAAGAGGCCGGCGGGGATGGATTGGGCCTAGAGAGGCCGGCCTGGTTGGACAGGAAAAAAAAAAGGTCAGGAGGAGTTGGGCTGCTGGGAGGCCCAGCTGGGCTCAGCTCTCTCTCCCTTTTAATTCTTTAGCAGAAAAGAATCAAAGAGAAGAAAAAGAAAGAGAGGGTTAGGAAAAGAATTTGGGCATGGGGATAATATTCCCGGACTCACAAAAATGCGCTTGTCCCAAGAAAATAGAAGTGAGCATGATTGCAAGATTTAAATTCAAATTCATTTGAATTTAATTCAAATGGTTTGAATAGGAAGTGAGGGTTGGAAAGGTCCAAAAATGTTGAACATTTAGGAAGAGCTCCGGAAAATGATGAAAGAAATTAAGGACAAGGTTAGAGGCCAAGAATTCAGATAACAAAGGCATTGGGATTTTGCAAGTGTGTTTTGGTGAATTCCAAAATGGAATATTTTATTATAGCTCTCTAAATATCGAGAGGATATGTTTTAAAGAGAATCACCATGTGAATACCCTCGGTTTAAATGGATCAAAGATCCATGCCATTTATTTATTTGAGTTACGAAAATAAATAACTTGATGGCATGATGACATGATGCAATGCACATGAAGCAAAGAGATGAGATGCAAGACAAGAACAAAAATGCAAGACAAAAACAAAAACCCAACCATGAAGGAAATATCAAAACGCATCTCCGAAAAAGGCAAGAGTTGGAGTTACGAATATGGGAAGTAGCATCCGGGGCGTTACAGCGCCACCTCCCTGCTTCGTTCCTGCACGAGCAAAGGACGAGGCGCCCGCTCGCCGAGCTCCTCCGCATCTCCCCTGCCTTGACCCTGCTTCGCCTCTGCACCGCGCCGCCCCGTTGACCCGCCGCGTCCTCCGCCATCAAGCCGGCCGCCGCCCTACGCGCACGACCACGCCGGCCTCTCCTTCCTCCCGTCGCTTGACCCGCCCACTCCATCCTGATACTTGCCGGGGAAACCCCTCCTCGCCGCTCCATCATGCTCCGGAGGTCAGGGCGCCATGGACGAGCCTCCGCGCCCCTGCTTCGAGTCACCGGGCCAGGGATCGCCAGATGCCGTCCCTGCTGCCGGGGAACCTTGTTTTCCGGCCGTTTCCGTCTCCGACGCCATCATGGAGACCATGGCCATCACCGAGACCCCCGGTTCCGTCAAGACGTGCACACGGAGACCCAAGTCAGGAAACTACCGATGGCCCTCCAAGTTCAACGTTGAACCCCGGAGCGCTCGGATCCGTCAAGTTCGTCTACGACCGTGAACCACTACCATCGACCCTCGAGGACTCCGTGGACGTCAAGTCCCTCGTCGTGATCCCGAACATCTACGGGAGATTGTGCAACTAAGAACGTGAACGACTACCGCCACCAAGATCGCGAGTACCTCTACCGTCGCCGTGAACGACTACTTCCACGACGTCCGTGAACCACTACTTCCATTACTTCCACTACCGTCGCCCCGAAGATGTGGGATTCGTCAAGTGCCTCTTCGAAACGAACGTGTACAACTACTTCCACTACGACCGTTGCGAGAACGTCTACTTCCATCTACACCGCTTTGAACTCGTTTCGCCCTGAAAATGCACGCTTCAAAGGTATAACCGCCGAAACTACCGTCGTGGACCGAATGCATGTGTTGTATGAGATGTACCGTTTGCACCGTGTCCGAATTGTCACTCGTTTCCATGCCACTAATCCGTGGGAACCCGGTAGTCGGGAGCACCCCACCATCTCTATCATGTTTCGCACATCTCCTTTTGCACCGGTATCTCCATGAGCTACCGGAACCGATATGTTGCCATGGCACCATTTTCGGATTCGTTGCCGTGGCACCCCTTTCGTTCCGCCATGGTGACCAAATGCTTCATAATGTGCTCATGTTAACATTTTCATAAAATTGCATAAAACTTGAAATTGTCATCCGCATCATGATAACAACATTTAAAATGATTAAAATTGTTGTTTGCATTTATTTTGCTAAATGCCATGTTAAAATGATTTACTCCATAACTAAATAACTGTAACTCAGAATTTAATAAATTTTATATGTAAATGGGGTAGAAAAATGTCTAGTTTAACATGGTGCACTTTATTTTGCTGCTTAACAACATTAAAATTGTGTTTAGGGCAGAACAATATCTAATTCAAAATACGCATATGAGGATTTTCCGGATTTGTTGTTTGTTATTTCCGGCCTCATTTAAACTTGCCTAGATAGCTAGTTTACTTATGCTTCACCTCTTGCCATGTTTAAAAACATTTAATATTGTTGGGTACATAAACAAGAGAGAACTAAATAATTGTTGTGAAGTTCCGTCAATATGCAACTCGTTGCATATTGAGCTCCACTTAATTTGTAGTGTTGTCTGTTGCATTTGCCATGCCATGAATCATTAAACCGGACATGCATCATACTTGTTTGTGCATCATGCCATGTTTATGTGATGGTTGTTTACTATGTTGTTTGTCTCTTTCCGGGTTGTTTCTCTCGTTTGCTTCGGGTTTCGTTCCGGAGTTGTGAGGATTCGTTCGACTTCATCCGTTTGTCTTCTTCATGGACTCATTCTTCTTCCTTGCGGGATCTCAGGCAAGATGACCATACCCTCGAAATCACTTCTATCTTTGCTTGCTAGTTGCTCACTCTTTTGCTATGCCTATGCTGTGATACCTACCACTTGCTTATCATGTCTCCCATATTGGTAAACCAAGCCTCTAACCCACCTTGTCCTAGCAAACCATTGTTTGGCTATGTTACCGCTTTGCTCAGCCCCTCTTATAGCGTTGTTAGTTGCAGGTGAAGATGAAGTTTGTTCCTTGTTGGAACATGGTGATGTTGTTCCTTGTTGGAACATGTTTATTGGTTGGGATATCACAATATCTCTTATATTATTAATGCATCTATATACTTGGTAAAGGGTGGAAGGCTCGGCCTTATGCCCGGTGTTTTGTTCCACTCTTACCGCCCTAGTTTCCGTCATATCGGTATTATGTTCCCGGATTTTGCGTCCCTAACGCGGTCGGGTGATTTATGGGAACCCCTTGACAGTTTGATTTGAATAAGACTCCTCCAGCAAGGCCCAACATTGGTTTTACCATTTGCCTCACCCATGCCCTTTTCCCCTTGGGTTTCCGGAGCCCAAGGGTCATCTTTATTTTAGCCCCCCCGGGCCAGTGCTTCTCTAAGTGCTGGTCCAAACCGAGCGATGTCCGGCGCCCCCTGGGCAATTAGGGTCTATGCCAACCCGACGTCTTGCTCATCCGGTGTGCCCTGAGACCGAGATATGTGCAGCTCCTATCAGGATTTGTCGGCACATCCGGGCGGCTTTGCTGGTCTTGTTTTATTACTGTCGAAATGTCTTGTAGCCGGGATTCCGAGACTGATCGGGTCTTCCCGGGGAGAAGGAATATCCTTCGTTGATCGCGAGAGCTTATCATGGGCTAAGTTGGGACACCCCTGCAGGGTTTGAACTTTCGAAAGCCGTGCCCGCGGTTATGTGGCAGATGGGAATTTGTTAATGTCCGGTTGTAGAAAACCTGAAGTTGACCTTAATTAAAATACATCAACCGCGTGCGTAACCGTGATGGTCTCTTCTCGGCGGAGTCCGGGAAGTGAACACGGTGTTGGAGTTATGCCTGACGTAGGTTGTTCTAGGATCACTTCTTGATCATAGTTGTTCGATCATGCTTTTGCCTCCTCTTCTCGCTCTCATTTGCGTATGTTAGCCACCATATATGCTAGTCGCTTGCTGCAGCTCCACCTCACTACCCTGTCCTACCTTTAAGCTTAAATAGTCTTGATTTCGTGGGTGTGAGATTGCTGAGTCCCCGTGACTCACAGATACTTCCAAAACCAGTTTGCAGGTGCCGATGAAACCGTGTAGGTGACGCATCCGAGCTCAAGGAGGAGCTCGATGAAGATCTTGTTCATGTGTTGTTTCGTTTTGGTTGATCAGTAGTGGAGCCCAGTTGGGATGATCGGGGATCTGTGTAGCATTTGGGGTAGTCTTCTTTTATTTTGGTTCCGTAGTCGGACCTTGATTGTATCTGTATGATGTAATGCTTTATTCATGTATTGCGTGAAGTGGCGATTGTAAGCCAACTATGTATCTCTTTCCCTTATGTATTACATGGGTTGTGTGAAGATTACCTCACTTGCGACATTGCTTTCAATGCGGTTATGCCTCTAAGTCATGCTTCGACACGTGGGAGATATAGCCGCATCGAGGGCGTTACAGGTGGTTGTTTTGAGGAAGATATAGGGAGGTTTATGTGTGAAAGAGCGTATCATATCACGGGATTTGGATGCACCAGCGAAGTTTGCACCAACTCTCAATGTGAGAAAGGGCAATGCACGGTACCGAAGAGGCTAGCAAATGGCGGAAAGGTAAAAGTGCGTATAATCCATGGACTCAACATTAGTCAAAAGAACTCATATACTTATTGCAAAAATTTAGAAGTCATCAAAAATCAAGTACTACGCGCATGCTCCTAGGGGGATAGATTGGTAGGAAAAGACCATCGCTCGTCCCCGACCGCCACTCATAAGGATGCACAAGCCAGGTACACTTCATGCTTCAAATTTGTTACACAACTTTAACCATACGTGCATGCTACGGGTGTCGGTGTCAAAACCGGCGGATCTCGGGTAGGGGGTCCCGAACTGTGCGTCAAGGTCGGATGGTAACAGGAGACAAGGGACACGATGTTTACCCAGGTTCGGGCCCTCTCGATGGAGGTAAAACCCTAATCCTGCTTGATTAATATTGATGATATGGGTAGTACAAGAGTAGATCTACCACGAGATCAAGGAGGCTAAACCCTAGAAGCTAGCCTATGGTATGATTGTGTATGATGATGATTCTGTCCTACGGACTACAACCCTCCGGTTCATATAGACACCGGATAGGGTTAGGGTTACACAGAGTCGGTTACAATGGTAGGAGATCCTGAGTATCCGCATCGCCTAGCTTGCCTTCCACGCCAAGGAAAGTTCCTTCCGGACACGGGACGAAGTCTTCAATCTTGTATCTTCATGGTCCTGGAGTCCGGCGAAGGTATAGTCCGGCTACCCGAACACCCCCTAATCCAGGACTCCCTCAGTAGCCCCTGAACCAGGCTTCAATGACGACGAGTCCGGCGCGCAGATTGTCTTCGGCATTGCAAGGTGGGTTCCTCCTCCAAGTCCTTCATAGAAGATTATAAACACCAAAAATAGTGTCCGGCTCTGCAAAACAAGTTTCCACATATTTCCATAGAGAGAATAACATTAACACAAATCAAATCTGCTGACGTATTCCGCAGTGCGTCATAACACTGCAGCCAAGCTCTTTATACAAATTGTTTTCACTTTTCCACCTTAGCGCGTTTTGCGAGGCGGTTTCCTTGGCACGTCTTGTCAAAGCAGAGATCATGTGCCCCTTTTAACGGGATTCTCATCAATACGGACGTGGGTAACCCAATCGTGCCCGTTAGCACATTCCCTCGATTAAAGGCGAGTCCAAAACAGTTACGGGGAGGGCTCTTGGTATTCAGCCTCTTATAAAGAGACCAAGGCCTCGCTCCTTTTCTTAATCTCAAACAAGTTCGCCTGTCGCCTCGAGTTCCAACACCCCCAGCTTCAGATTCCAGGCGCTTCGGACCTTCGACAATGTCCGGTTCTGACCTTCAAGGCCGATGGACGCCTTCCTCCGTCACGGAGGAGGACGTATTAAGGTTGAGGGAGGCTAATTTCCTGACCGGCGAGATTTCGCATAGGTTGCCTGCTCAAGGACAGGTTATTCCCAGTCCCCAGCCCGGCGAGAGCGTGGTGTTCATGTCTCACTTCCTCCGAGGGTTAGGCTTCCCCATGGATCCCTTTGTGAGGGGACTGTTGTTTTATTACGGGATGGATTTTCATGACTTAACTCCGGAGTCCATCCTCCATATCTCCTCGTTTATTGTTGTGTGTGAAGCGTTCCTCCATGTTACCCCTCACTTCGGATTATGGCTCAAGACCTTCAAAGTGGAACCGAAGATGATCGAGGGGCGACACACAGAGTGCGGAGACGCTGTCATAAGAAGAAATGCCGATGCTCCATGGCCCGAGGGCTCTTTTCAAGAGGAGCTTGGCTTGTGGCAACGAGAGTGGTTTTATATCACCGCTCCTCGGGGCACCACATGGGTGGCGCCTCCTGCCTTTCGCTCGGGTCCCCCACCACGGCTAGCGTCGTGGATCAACATAGGGTTAGATCGGGGCTTGCCCAAAGACGTGCCCTTGCTGCAGGGCCGCATTAAGGATCTCTTGGAAGGAGACCTTAACCTGGTCAAGGTGACACAGGTCATGCTGATTCGCCGGACACTGCCCGGCAAACGTCGCCCCCTTCGCCTGTGGGAGTTCAATCTAGAAGGACCACGAGCTCTCCGGGATTTTATGAGCGCGACGCCCATGGAGATGTATAAATTGTTCTTCGGATCACAAGAAGTGTGTCCGGATTTGACCGAGGACGCAGGCCTAAGCCGCAATCGCCCGGATACTCAAGTAAGTAACCTTGTGCCCGGACCTTCTATCCGCATAATTAACTTGCCCTTAACAGAGCTCTCCTTTTAAACAGGAGTGGATAGCGAAGGCGAAGCTGATCAGGTGTCCGGCTCCCCTTCCCGAAACCAGGCCGAATCCCGTGCTAGTCAGGATGCTGGAGGTAGTGCCTTTGGAGGGAAGCAAGGGGGAGGACAAGGAAACTATGGCCTCCTCGAAGGAGGCTACTCCGAAGGGAGGAACCGACAATTCCTCTCCTAAGGGGAAGAAGAGGGCCGCCTCTGACGACCCGGAGACCATGGCCACGAAGCGGGGGAAGAAATCCTTGTCAGAGGGTCCAGCGCCGGGGAGTTCCTCGGCCGAACTACGACCTCAAAGGGATGTGCCCTCCAGCGAGCCGTACGTAGAGAAAAGATTTTCTTTTGAGGGATGAGAGAAGTCCTTGATTTTATTTCTAAGAAGATTAACCGAATTTTTACCTTGTAGCTCGGACCTCAGCCCCTCTCAGCAGAGCTCGTCTTTGGGGGATCTTCTTCCGGTGATGATGGAGAGCGGGACGCCTCCCCCTGCCGTGCAACCTAGTGAGGCGGGCGACCCTGCGGTGTCGTCGCGGAGGGCTTCTCCGAATCCGGCAGGGGCGGAAGATAGCTATATGGCCCCCCGAGGTTCTCTGTGTCCGGCCTTCAAAAGAGGTCATGGGACGAGTCCGGCACCGTCTGGCGCTCGGTCGGAGGAGCTAAAGATTCTGCTGGGGCGAGCTTCTATTTCGGAGGAACACCGTGCATTGATGGGCGCGATGATTGAAAGGATCTCATCCATTAGAGAGCGGATTGCATGAGGCCGTCAAGAGTTTACTGACAGGCTTTGAGGTACATTAAATAATGTACACTTTTGTTATTTGCGCATGAATAAGATGCGCCCTCTGTAGATAGTAGCCCCTGGGACTCTGCGCGTCATCAAGAAATGACGGCATGCGGAGGATCATAATCCCAGGTCTAAGATATCGCCTTTTAATGCAGGCTGCAGGGTGTCCGGAATCAAGCCGAACTAATGATTTAGCCAAACTAAAGCCGCAACTGGACGTGGCAGATGCCGACATCGCGCTTGTCAACAAGCAGCTTGATGAGGCTCAAGGTAAGTGACTCCTCGGGCGGCATTAGGTAAGAAGAGTTTTATTCCAGTGTCTTACGATGTGTATGCTTGACGCAGATGGTGCGGCCGCCGTGGAGAGTCTTAGGGCAGAACTTGCCCGAGCTAAAGAACAAGCCAGAAAAAGTGATGCGGCAGCGCAGAAAGCCCTTGAAGAGCTGAGAGCCGAACAGGCTTCTCATTGCCGAAGCAAGGAAGAGGTGGCCAGAATGGCCGAAAAGTTAAAGAGCGCCGTAGACACTACAAGAAAAAGGGCTATAGGTGGGATTGACACTAATGGCGCACCAGATAGGTAGTGCGCCATTAGGATATACTAATGGCGCACCACAATCTGGTGCGCCATTAGTGTTGAAAGTACTAATGGCGCACCTTGCCTAGGGTGCGCCATTAGTATCCTAATTTTTTTTTTGAACTAGCGCGTCTGTCCAAACACACTAATGGCGCATCCTGGCACGGTGCGCCATTACTAGTTGTAACTAGTAATGGCGCACTAGTACCAGAGTGCGCCACTAATGCTGTTTTTTTAATTATATTTTTTATTCCTTTTGTTGGAAAACTACTAATGGCGCACTGTCCCACTGTGCGCCATTACTAGTTCAAACTACTAATGGCGCACCGTTGGAGAGTGCACCATTAGTATGATTTTTTTTCTTTTTTTCGCAAAACTACTAATGGCGCATCAGATAGAGGTGCGCCATTAGTAACCTGGATTACTAATGGCGCATTTACTGCTGGTGCGCCATTAGTAAGTGGTCAGCAACAAGATATTTTGGGCAGCCTCTCCTACCCACACTCACTTTCTCCCCACTCCATTCTCTCCACCTTCTCCTTGTCTCGGGTGCCTCCTCTTTTTCACCTCATTTCCACCATAGATTCACTGAAATTAAGTGGTTAAATTACCTTGTTTTGATAGGTAAGTAAGGGGGAAGCTATATTTATGTTGTTCTCCCTACAACAATTTGCACATGCACTTTTTATGGCCTAGCTAGATCTATGTATGTTCGTGGTGTTGCATATGTTTGTGGTGTTGCATATGTGTTTGTGTTTGGAGGTGTATCAGTATTTGAAATGCGATAGTTGCCAATATTTTGCCGGAATGTTGATTCATTTCCGTTTCGGCGATAATTTTGGCATTAAGCATTCTTTTTGGTCCTATTTTTAGGGAAAGTCATGCCAAATTTTTTCTTGGTTCTAAAATATCGTTTTGCTCTACCCCGCAGGCAACCATGGTCCGCACGATGACCGAAGGCATCGTGAATAGGTTTTTGAGGTCCGCGAAGGCCGAGATGCTTCAAAAGAATGAGACGGAGATAAGATGTCCGTGTCCAAGATGCAAGCTGGAGAGCCTTATTGCGGACCCGGATTCAGGGCAGGTGCGGGACCACCTGCTTTTGCGTGGTTTCATGGATGGCTATCGGTGGCAAGGTGATGAAGATGACTACGAAGTCGTCCATGGGGGCCGGGCAAGAAATGAGGAAGGGCAGCAAGGCAACCACCGCGGCTCGGGCGGGCGAGAAGGCGAAGAATCCCCAGGAGATGATCACGACGGTGATGCTGTACACAGCATCATGTAGAAGATGCAGGACATGATGATGAGGAAGATGGCGCCGGAGCAGACGACGGGCATGATCATGAAGATGATGATGCCGGCGGAGCATAGGACGGTGGACCATCGATGGGCTGGGTGCAGGACCCTTATATTCAAGAGCTGCTTCTCAAGCAGACGGATAACGCAAGAGCCGCCGCCCGAGAGAAAGCCAAGGTGGATCAACTTGAGTTAGACGCGGTTACTCCATTGTATGAAGGATGCAGGCCCGAGGATACCCGCCTCAAAGTAACGCTCATGGCTCTAGAGATGAAGGTAAAACACAAAATGACCGACGCATGCTTCGACGAGAACATGTCATTCTGGCACGAACGTCTTCCAAAGGGGAACAAGTGCCCGACCAGTTTGGAGGAGGCGAAGAAAATCGTGTGTCCTCTGGATTTACCGCACGTGAAATACCATGTCTGCATGAAGAATTGCATCATTTATTGGGACGAGCACGCAGAGTCTACCATATGTCCGGTGTGCGGCGTCACTCGATACAAGAAGAGGAAGAAAGCTCCTCGAAAAGTGGTGTGGTATTTTCCGATCACTCCTCGTATGCAGCGGTATTTCGCGGATCCTAATGTAGCAAAGCTCCTGCGTTGGTACGCGGATAGGGAGGAGAAGAAGCGAGAAGATGACGCAAATGATCCGGAGATAGATAAAAAAGACAAGATGCTGAGTCACCCTAAGGATGCGAGCCAGTGGCAAGCGTTGAATTTTGAATACCCAGAATTTGGGAAGGATCCAAGGAACATCGTGCTGGGCGCGAGCACCGATGGAGTCAATCCGTTTGGCAGCCAGAGAAGCACACATAGCACCTGGCCTGTGTTTGTGTGGATGTACAACCTTCCCCCCTGGTTGTGCATGAAGAGAAAGTACATTCACATGAGTATGCTAATTGAAGGGCCGAAACAACCAGGGAACGACATCAATCTGTATCTGGGGCTGCTGAAGGAGGAGCTAGACACGCTGTGGAAAACGCCAGCCAATACGTGGGACGCCGCAGAGAAAGAATATTTCCCTATGAGAGCCACACTGCTCACGACGGTGCACGACTATCTCGGTTACGGATATCTCGCGGGGCAGGTAGTCCACGGATTTTCTGGATGCGTACGGTGCATGGATGACACAACGTATCGCCAGCTAGATAGAGATCCCGGGTCTTCGAAAACCGTGTTCATGGGACATCGAAGGTGGCTTCGCGACGATGACCCGTGGAGGAAACGCAAGGATCTGTTCGATGGTGAAACCGAACCCCGAAAACGCCCGTGTACGAGGAGCGGCGAGGAAATAGACAAGTTGTTGAAAAATTGGAAAGACTGCCCACTGCCGGGAAAGAAGCAAAAGGCGCCAGAGCCGAGAAAAAAGCAAAAGGCGCCAGAGCCGCTGCTGAAGGTATGGAAAACGAGGTCTGTTTTCTGGGACTTGCCGTACTGGAAGATCCACCGTGTGCCTCACAGCCTTGATGTCATGCATATCACGAAGAACGTGTGCGAGAGTCTGCTTGGTACCCTGCTCAACATGCCAGAGAGGACCAAAGATGGCCCGAAAGCAAGGGCAGACTTGAAATCAATGGGCATCAGGCAGGAGCTTCACGCTATATATGATTATGATGATGATGAGGCGAAGCAGGACACAGAAAGTCGTCTCAAAGGAAAAAAGGCCAAGAAGACCGGAAATGACTACCCTCCCACGTGCTTCACTCTAAGTCAGGAGGAGATCGAGCAGTTATTCACCTGCCTCCTAGGAGTAAAACTTCCTTACGGTTACGCGGGGAAGATAAGCAGATACCTAGACCCAGCGAAGCAGAAGTTCAGCCGGATGAAGTCTCACGACTGTCACGTGCTGATGACGCAGATACTTCCAGTTGCAATCCGTGGGATCATGGATGCGCACGTCCGTGAAACGCTATTTGGCCTATGCAACTTCTTCGACGTCATCTCTCGGAAGTCGATTGGCGTGAGGCAACTCAGAAGGCTACAGGAAGAGATCGTGGTGATACTATGCGAGCTTGAGATGTACTTCCCGCCCGCATTCTTCGACGTTATGGTGCATCTGCTGGTCCATATAGTGGAGGATATCATCCAACTCGGGCCGACGTTCCTGCACAGCATGATGCCGTTCGAAAGGATGAATGGTGTCATCAAAGGATACGTGCGCAACATGTCACGTCCAGAGGGAAGCATAGCCAGGGGCTTTCTGACCGAAGAGTGCATCTCGTACTGCATGAATTATCTAGGCATCGAGAACCCCATTGGTCTGCCCGTCAATAGGCACCTCGGCAGGCTCGCTGGATGGGGTCACCGTGAGGGTCGCCGCGAAATGCATGTCGACTTCGAGGGTCGACTCGCCGACTTTGAAAGAGCAAACCTAATCGCGCTACAACACATAGACGTGCTCGATCCTTGGGTGGTAGAGCACAAAACCTTTATTAAGAAGACGTACAATGACCGAGGCCAACAGAGGACGGACGGAGATATACACAAAGAGCACAACTCATGTTTCACGCGTTGGTTCAAGCAGAAGCTTCTGTCGTACCCTTTACATGAGGATTCTTCCGCGGAAGAACAACTCATATTCGCCTTGTCACAGGGCGCCGAGCACAACCTGATGACCTATGAGGCGTACGATATCAACGGCTACACATTCTACACCGAGGCCAAGGACATGAAGAGCGATGGTTATCAGAACTCCGGGGTAATGATGGAATCCTACACCGGTAACGACAAGGACAGATACTACGGAAGGATCGAGGAGATCTGGGAGCTGAGCTACGCTGGAGAGAAGGTCCCGATGTTCCGTGTCAGATGGGCCAAGAGCATCCTAAAAGAAGACCGGTATTTCACCACCATGGTTATACCCGAAGCCAAATCCAAGACCGCGGGCGCAAACGTCACCGCGAAAAATGAGCCATGGGTACTGGCTTCCCAAGTGGACCAATGCTTCTTCATTACCGACCCGTCAAAGACCAGTCGTGTTGTCGTGAGGAGAGGCAAAAGGAAGATCATCGGAATGGATGGAGTAGCCAATGAGCAAGACTTCGACAAGTACGGCGACCCGAGGATCGAACATGACGACGATGATGAAGTAGCAGCATACACCACAAGAAGAAGCAGGACCACCCTACCTAAAGGACGTCCGTTCCACAGAAGAACTCCATTTGCGAAAAAGAAGGGCAAGAAGATTGTTAACAGACAGCTAGCTAAGATCGATTGTATTTAAATCGTAGCCTTCATTTCTCGATTGTATTTCATGGGCACTTTTTAAACTATCATGAATATTTTTAAATTTCATGGACACTCGATCTCGATCCCCCTCCATCTCGATCGCTATCCCACCTCGCCAGATCCGGTCCCCCTCGCCGCCGAGCACCCCTCGGTCCACCGGCCGCCGCCGCCGACCCCCCGCACCCTCGATTCCCCTACTCAACCGCCGCCGCCGACCCCCCGCACCCCTCCCCTACTCAACCGCCGCCACCGACCCCCCGCACCCCTCCCCTACTCCACCGGCATTACTGTTTGATGATATTTTTAAAAAAATTACTACTGTCTTATAAAAAAAATTACTGTTATGATTTAAACAAGTTTGAACATATTTAAACACAAATAAGTATAATGATGAGGATGCTCCATGGATACGGCACAATCGTAAGCAAGCAGGGACACAAGGGAAGAATTGATGTGTAATAATTTATTGTACCAAAGTTTGTATTTGGTCGATGAACTGAATGATGTATCAAACCTTTTGTCAAACCTTCAAGGGATTTTAAAATGAATTAGTTTTATTTTTCTGATTTTTTTGATATATAATTGTATTTTTAAGATTTTAAAATGAATTAGTTTTATTTTTCTGATTTTAAAAGGAAAAAGGAAGAAGAAGAAAGAAGGAAAAAGGAAGAAAAAAACAGAAGAAAAAAGGAAAAATAGAAGAAAGAAAGCGCCAGTTCTAGCACAGACCCTTTAGTCCCGGTTGGGGAGGCGGACCACGACTAAAGGGTACCCTTTGGTCGCGGTTGTTGTCCCCAACCGCGACTAAAGGGTCTTTCTGCGCGAGAACGAAAGCGGCGCCAAAACCCTTTAGTCCCGGTTGGGGAGGCGGACCGCGACTAAAGGGTACCTTTAGTCGCGGTCCGCCTCCCCAACCGCGACTAAAGGTGCGTCTACATTGATCCAGGGGAGTTGATGTGGATAAGGTCAGGTGGGAGATAACCTGTTGGCTCGAGCGGAAATAAAAAAATACTAATGGCGCACCAGGTCGAGGTGCGCCATTAGCATGTACATACTTATGGCGCACCGAGGGGTGGTGCGCCATTAGTATTGTGCCCCCTACTTCGTATCGATCCCCTCTCTCTCCCTCGCCCGAGCCCTCGCCCTCGATCCCCTCTCTCTCCCTCGCCCGAGCCCCTCGTCCTCGATCCCCTTCCCCTCTCCTCTCCCGACGCCGCCGCCCCGCCGCCCTCGACGCCGACGCCGCCGCCCCGCCGCCCTCGACCCGCCACCCTCGCATGCTTCTTATCTCCTGCGACCCCTCCATTGAAGGTCTAGCAAGGTCCTCTTCTCCTCCCCCTCCCCCTTTGTTCGATTCGATTGTGCTGATGATGCCGGTTCCTCTCGCGCGCAGGCTGCACGCACCTCGGACCGCGTGTGCCTAGTTCTTCCCGGGACGCTGCCCCGTCCCTACTACCCACGCCATCAGGGGAGATCGTCAAGGTATCATCCCCCTCTCTCTCTCTGCTCTCTCCATCTCTCTGCTCTCTCCATCTCTCTGCTCTCATGAGTCGTTGGAGTGCTCGTGGTGCTGTTAGGTGATGATAGCTAGACTAGTTTGATCTATGGGAATTATTTCTGCACCCGAGTGCTCGTGGTGCTCGTGGTGCTCGTTCTGCTAGTCTTCATGTTCTTGAGGCGGCATGGGAGCATGGTGTCGGCGGCAGCCTTGGAGATGCAGATCTTTATGATGTAGCTCTGCCCGAACACCAGCAGCAGCGAGATGAACTACATTGAGATTTCATAGGTTGCTCTGTATGTGACAAAAGGTTGCCGTTATCTGCAATGCCATGATTTCTCCCTGTTAGTTTGACATCTGTAAAATGCATATATGTGCTTATTTTACTGAAATCATGTACTCAGCTATGTGTTTATGTTGCTAAAATCCTGTAATTTCAGCAAGTACATAACAAAGAACACTTGCTCCTCCAAGGTGCTCCGGCAGCAAGGTGCCCGTTCCCTCCTCGTCTGCAGCAACAACAACAGCAACCAGGTCTGCAACAACAAAGAACCACTTCAATTTGTTCTCTGTACATGTTCGGTTCAGGTTCAGTTTCAGTTTGCATCTGTCCATTACAATAGTTTGCAAATTTATTTGAATGCAATTTTGATGGACACGGCAGCAAGTGTATGAGATGCAGTTTGTTCTTCCTTGTGAAGAGCTTTGATGATAAAAGTAGCATTTTTAAGCTGCAGCTTAGGATTACATGAGTTTTTATTAGCACCAAAAGTCTCAGTAGGAACAAAATTGCATTCAAATACAGAGAAGAAAATAGAGCAAGCTATGAGTGTGTGTATGTGTGCAACAAATCCAATTTGTCATACTGTATTAGCTTGTTGTTGCTAGTAACAAATGCCATGTTTTGTCACCTGTTACATACACACATCCAGTTCACCACATGACAGCACACATGTCTTCCATCTACTGTCAATGAAACAAATGCTATGGGGGTGGGCTATTCTCACATCTCTGTTAGTCCCGCCCTTCTTATTTTGATCATGCTAGTTATGCCAAATAGTTTTTCATCAGATTGATGTAGATGTATGGAAGCAATATTTTTAAGGCAGAGGCAGATAGATTTGGGGTCTTGCTCAAAACACAAGGGTTTGTGTGTGCCATATCGTTTTCCTGTGTTACTTTCTGTTAGTCACATGCTAAATAGGCAAAGCTTGATTAGGACTGGGAGGGGTTGTTCAACAGGAGCTATACTGCCTGCCTTAGCTCATTTTGGAGCATGGCCCACCAACACACACTACACCATTGTCTTCGCAGATCTCAGCATATATTCATGATAGTACTTCTAAGGATGATTAATTAGCCAGTACTAGTCGTGCACGTACCATCACTGTCATAGCAGACCAACTTTGCAAATTAACCACATGGAAACAAAGTACCACTGAAGTTACCTGAATGAGGGGGAGGTTGTTGCTTCTTGAAGCCCCCTCCATTATTTAGTAACAAGCTGAATACTGATTAATTAGTTATCAACCAATACCATCTTTTAGACATTTTTTATGTGATGAATCACTGTAACTCGTACTTGGAAATATATCTTTGGGAGCCATCATATTTGCTTGTTGCACCATATATTGGTTGCTGAAATAGAGCATCTCCTCCTCTGCTTTTGCTGGACTGCAAGCTACATATATATGCTCTGTTTCATCAAGTAACGTTCGCATATGCGCTTCAGTTGTTCTTGAGTGAAGCTTTGCTTTGGCTGGAGATGATATATAATGCTGTGATACCCCTTTCTCCCAAAATGATTGCCTTGTCCACCTGGGATAATGATTTTGCAGGTATCCCGAGAGGCCCTTGAGTTTGCCGGAATGTCGATTAACTTCCGTTCCGGCAAATTCGGGTACTCCATATGTCCTATTTTCAGCAAAGGTCATGCTGAAATTTTCCGTGAATTTTAGCATGACTTTGCTAAAAATAGGACATATGGGGTACTTGTGACTAATGCATGGGCCGGGGTATCTTAGTAGTTAATTAAGTAGGATCAAGTGCCCCGGGGTACTTGTGACTAATGCATGGCTTTTAGGGTGCCTCGGCGTCGAAAAACCCTCAATGATAAAAGCTTAGATTTTAGGATGCCTCGGTGTCGACAAACCCTAAATGATGAGACCATGATCTTGTTCCTTGACAATAACCAACTTTTTGACCAAACTTTATTTCTATTTAGAGAGAAACATGGCCCACAACGATGAGGCCGGGGGTTCGGGCGGCAAGGCATTCTGGGAGTTGTCCCAGGAGATGGAGGAACAACCTCACTTGTATGAGGACACCGCCTTCCCCACCGATCCTGAGACCACTGATGGTGCCGCCGAGGATGACCCCACTGATGCCACAACTGTTGGTGCCGCCGAGGATGCCACCACTGATGATGGCGGCCCATGCACAGATGGCAGCCAGAAGAGGCAACGGAAGGACCGGCGCCCGACCGTGCTCCGCACCCTCAAGGAGGAAGTTACTGAAGTGGACTCCGACGGGAATCCAACGGCGCCCGAACGAATAGTCAAGGGGTACTCGCTTCAGCTCGGGTGCATTCTCCGGAGCACCGTCTCGATCAACACCGAGAACCTCAGGCATCCTGACCGAGGGAATTTGCGCAACCTCCTCTTCATGAAGCTGCACGAACGATACAAGTTCCCCGCTGAATTTGAAAACACAAGCCTCAAAGGGAATAAAGTGAACAATGCTGCCCTCACGAAGATGAGCAAGGCCTTGTCTACTTGGAAAAGCAATGTGAAGAGAATGATCGAGAAAGGTGAGAGTTATGAGAAGATCAAGGAGAAAAATCCTTCGATCACCGAAGATGACTACAACGACTTCAAGATCAATTGCTCGAGCACCGCACACTCCCAGTCAAGTCAGTGGGGGAAAGAAATGCGGGAGCTGAACTTAGGGGAACACACACTCGGTCCCGGCGGTTATAGAGTGGCGGAGCCTATATGGGACAAGGAGGAGGCGGACCGTGCCGAGCAAGGCCTACCGCCCCTCTTCGATAAATACGGTGACAAGCAGACCAGGAACTATGTCAGGGCCCGGTACAAGAAGGACCCGAAAACAAAGGAGCTTACCACGGATCCGAAGACCAGGGCGCTTGAGCTTGTTCTGGTAAGGAATACACCCCCGCGTAATTAGCTCCATATGGTTGCATTCTAATTAATGAAGCCAAATTTCTAAATGGTTCACATTCCTTCCGCAGGCGACTGAAAGCAGTAGCGCGGGGTCGACTAAGAGCAACCCTTGGGACACCACTCTAAATAGGGCGTTGAATGTAATGAAGAACAAGGATAAGCTCAGTAAGCCGACGTCAGCTGGTCGTGTGGCCGGCAAAGGCTTGTCGACAAAATGGGGGTCATACTATAACACTGGTGGACGAAAGGAGAAAAAGACCAGCTCGGAAAGCCAGGCGCGCGAGGTTCAAGAACTCCAGGCACAGGTGGCGCGGATTCCGGAGATTGTCCAAGAGCAAGTGCAACAACAACTCGGAGCGACGATCACCGCCATTGTGCCTACCTTGATCCAGGGGTTGAGTGCGTGGATTGCGGGCGGCCAACAGGGGCCGCCCCCGATTCCTAGCTTCACGGCCAACAACTCGCAGAACGCGATGGCGGGGCCATTGGTGTCTTCTACGCCGGCACGGGAGCTTAATGCACCCGGGTGTACGCCGGCCGGCACCTCTGCAGCAAGCGGCCCCTCCGTCAACTGCACGCCCGCCTTTGGTGGTGCCTAGACATTAGCCGAGCTCGACGCCATCATCACGGTAACTAATTAAGCCTCTCTCGGCCGAGGACTTCATCTCCTTGCCTTTGACTGGGCATCCCTGACGCCCTACATGTTTTCGCAGGGTGCCGCCGACGTTCCGTGCACTCAACTGCACTTCGTGAACAATGAGTTGGTCGATGTCGCCAAGGGCAAAATCGTTCAACCGGGCAACCCCTTGTTCCACGGTACCCAGATGCCACCCAACTTGTTTAGGGTTCAACTGGTTCGGGTGCTGCCAGGCTGCGACGAGTTGTTACCTCCGATTCGACCCGTCGGGGCCGACGATGATGACGTGATGACCCTCAGCGCCTGCCTGAGCTAGCCCCTGCTTTGGCCGAAGAGCCAGATTCGTTTGGGGGCGGGGGACACCACCCCAAAGACAACACCACCAGTCGTGCCGGCGCCAAGTCGGCCCCATGCCAAGACCGCCGCAACGGTGCCGGACATCCCTATGCCACTGGATCCAAACATGCATATGGCACAGGATCAGAACGACGACGATACATTTGCCAATGTCGATCGATACTTTGCCGATCATGGGTACGAGGGCGACTTCATGGGGCCTCCTTCTCAAGAACCCAACCCAACAAAAGACGTACGCGATCTAGCTGGTACCGCGGAGAAGCCAAGTTGCAACAGGCGTCGTCTGCCCTTCAGCTCTCAGGAGACGCCTCCAACTGCCGACTTCACCGAGCCTCAGATAGGCGAGGTGCGAAATATTATCAGCCCCAACACACTCAAGAAGGCGGTCTGTGAGCATAACTCGGTCCCATTACAGGAGAAGAAGAAGGCACGCAAAAGAAAGACTAACAAGGGTGCGGGCCAGCCGGCACCGAGTACGATCCGTGCTTAGGACGGGCCACCTTCACCTGAGGATTTAATGAGGAGGGTGCATGTGGCGGGTAGGCCGATGCTACCGAGAAATATGCTCGATGTTGCAGCCGGTGCTATGCGGAGTCTGCATGACAGTGTTCTTTCTTTGGAGAACCGGCGTCTCAGAGAGAAGGATGTGTCATACCCGGTTTTGTGGCCAAGGTGCCAGAGGGCAAGGGCTTTGTGGATAACTACATCGGGGGTACGATCGTCCTGCGGTTTGATGACATCCACGCTATGTTGAACCTTCATCCGCTGCACTACACCTTCGTTCGGCTATTTTCGCTGAGTATGGAGATGCGGATCATTCGCGACAAGACCCCGGACATCGTGATAGTCGACCCCTTCTACATGCGTGCCAAGATCTTGGGCAGCGCTGGGGACCGGCAAGTCGCGAGTTCTTACCTCGAAGGCGTCATTCTGGCAAACCCAGATAAGGATAACTTCCTCGTGCCTTACTTTCCCGAGTAAGTCCTCCCCTCAACCGCCCCGTAACATACAAATTCTTAGATTTCGATCGTTTTTCTTTTAACATTCCGTGTTTTCTGCAGTGACACACATTGCACGCTCATCCTCCTAAGCCCCAAATATTCCATGGCCATGTATTTCGACCCGGACCGTCAGTCGAACGTAGACTACACAAATGTCAAGAAGGTTCTTGATGACGTTCTCCCTGGCTACGCCCAATCTGGAGGCAGCTTCAACAGGCCTATTCGTAAGTACGGCAAGCACGTGTTCTCCCACAATACGACGTTCTGCTGCGTCAAGCAGCCGCCTGGCGGTCAGAAGGGTGCCTACTACGCCATCCATCACATGCGGGCGATCGTACGGGACCATCATCAACTTCTGCTACCGAGTAAACTCAAAGATTGGGCCGCGAGCGTGTCGGCAATCCAGGACGCGGACATCAGACAAGAATTCTTTCGCATCCAGTCGGAGTTTGCGCAAATCATCCATCAAGATGTCCTTCGTACCTCGGGGCAGTTCTACCTCAGAAATCAACCGTCCAACAGTGAGATAGACGGAATGCTACAAATGATGTGTCTAGTCGAAAGCAGTGATGATGTGTCTAGTTCTGAAACATCGATTGGCTCATGTTGTAATTAAACTTTAATGAACTTGTAGTATGTCTCTTTGGTTTCGAGAGTCGTTCGACTTAGATGTAATTGATGCTATTAATGTCTTGCTTTTCTCTTCCGATCGTTCTGTTGCATACTTATATATTGCTTATGTATTGTTTGTGAATTGGTACTAACGTTTCGTTTCGCTAGTGCATAGCGATGCCGTCGTATGTCGTGTACAAGGGTAAGGTTCCCGGAGTCTACGACGACTGGGAGGAGTGTCGGAGACAGGTTCACCGGTTCAGCGGAAACAGTTACAAAGGGTACACCACTAGGGCCGAGGCCGAATCTAGATACGCCCGCTATCTAGCACGAGAGGGGAGGGAGCGTTGGAGGAACCGGATGAAGACGAGTTTCATCGTGATGATGCTCATCGTGATGACCGCATCTCTCTTCTATGTGATGGTAGTTTAGATGATCGATATCGACTTGTAATGTGAAGACAAACTCGCTACTCGCGGTCTCGAGACTTGTAATATAATGTTCTATCTTTGTTCGGTCTTTTCAATTCGGAGACTAATGTGATCAATTCTATTTGGAGACTAATATGATGAAATGTATTCAGAGACTAATCTTCTATTGTATTCGATGAATCTGTTGTTGATGTGTGCTATCTATATTTTGTCCAATTATACATTTTGTAACCTATGCAAAAAAACAGAAAAAAAAACTAATATTCATACTAATGGCGCATCACATAACAGTGCGCCATTAGTATTCCAGAGGATACTAATGGCGCATCCTTATGCAGTGCGCCATTAGTATGCCGAGGTTACTAATGGCGCATCGCCCTGTGGTGCGCCATTAGTATACCAAAGCACCTGGCTATACATGGCCCTGGGAGGCATACTAATGGCGCACCGGTGGTGCGCCATTAGTATACCAGATACTAATGGCGCACCGGTGGTGCGCCATTAGTAAGTATTACTAATGGCGTGCTACTAATGGCGCACCACTAATGCGCCATTAATGGCCAAATTAGGTGCGCCATTAGTAGCCCTTTTTCTAGTAGTGATGGGGGCCCAGCATGGCCCATCTTCATCAACACAGACCCAAGACCCTCGCGAGGGGCCAAGCCTCGCGGGGCGGACGACACGGAGCTTCCTCAGGCGCGGCCTCATCAGGCTGGCTCGCGAGGAGGCGGAGAGATCAAGGCGGGGTACCTCACGAGGTGCCCATGACGCAAGCCATGATGACCAAGGGCGCCAGGCGGGCGCCAGCCCGCGCGGTGTCCTTCCTTTCCTCTTTGGTGCAAAGGGAGCAAGCGCAGGCAGGAGGATCAAGCAAAGGCACCCATTTCGGTGCAACGAGACCAAGACCAGCTCCGCGACAAGGAGGAAGTCACTGTGGAGCCCAGGCTGGCGTCACCACCAGAGCCTTTGGCAGGCGAGGACCAACTTTAGTCAGGATAAGTGTACCAGATGTTCCCCTTCAAAATGGCCAATTGTTGGCGCCCTTCCCGCTCAATATTTGGGAAGAGGCCCAGGGCCTTTGCCTATAAATAGGACTAGCCACCCCCAGGACTGGGGGACGGAACAATTGGCAATCAGAGAGAGAGAGAGAAGGGCGACTGAATCCCTCTAGCAGTTCATCGCCCCAGCCAGGAATAGACCCTCGCGAGGCTGTTCCACCATGTATTGTTCATCATCAGCCCAAGAGGCAATCCATCACACCACCACACTAGAGTAGGGTATTACACCACATCGGTGGCCCGAACTAGTATAAACTCTATGTCTCTTGTGTTGTTCTTCTCGTAGCTTAGATCCTTGCGAGGCGGAGGGGGACAGGTAGGTAGGAAGCGTAATCTCCGCGCGCACCCCGGAGTTCGAACCTTAAGGGTCTGCCGGAACCCGAAATCCGACACTTACTCAATCCATAGGTAGGTATGGTGGACTCTCATGGCATAACTGGGTTAAGGAGTGTTCGGAAGCACAAGTAGTATCTCTACTTGGTGCAAAGAATTTGGCTAGCATGAGAGGGAAAGGCAAGCTCAGCATGTTGGATGATCCAAGACAATATAATATTTCGGATATAGGAAAACATAACCCATTAAGTTGTCTTCCTTGTCCAACATCAACTTTTTAGCATGTCATATTTTAATGAGTGCTCACAATTACAAAAGATGTCCAAGTTAGTATATTTATATGTGAAATCTCTCTTCCTTCAATAATCTTTCATGAATTGTTCAAGTGACCAATACAATGTTTGCTAACCTTCAATAAATTTACCACCTCTACTTATTGTATGTGAATTCATTACTCCCCATGTGATAAGCATATGAAACATATATAACTTCAGATTTATGATATTCAAATCATTGAACCATTTACTCATAGGATATAAGTGAAGCACATGAGTAAATGACAAACTACTCCAAAAAGATATAAGTGAAGATCAATGAGTAGTTAAATAATTATGTAGCTACGTGAAGACTCTCTCATTTAAGAATTTCAGATCTTGGGACATTATTCAAACAGCAAGCAAAACAAAATAAAATGACATTTCAAGGATAGCACTCATCATGTGAAGAAGCAAAAAGTTAGGCTCAACCTATACTAACCGATAATTTTTGAAGAAGAAAGGTGGGATGCCTACCGGGGCATCCCAAAGCTTAGATGCTTGAGACTTCTTGAAATATTATCTTGGGGTACCTTGGGCATCACATAACAGTGCGCCATTAGTATTCCAGAGGATACTAATGGCGCATCCTTATGCAGTGCGCCATTAGTATGCCGAGGTTACTAATGGCGCATCGCCCTGTGGTGCGCCATTAGTATACCAAAGCACCTGGCTATACATGGCCCTGGGAGGCATACTAATGGCGCACCATGTCCTATACTAATGGCGCACCAGTGGTGCGCCATTAGTATACCAGATACTAATGGCGCACCAGTGGTGCGCCATTAGTAAGTATTACTAATGGCGTGCTACTAATGGCGCACCACTAATGCGCCATTAATGGCCAAATTAGGTGCGCCATTAGTAGCCCTTTTTCTAGTAGTGAGACCATTGCAGACTTCTTGAGAAAGAAGACCAGGCGACACAGACGGACCTAGAGAAGTCATTGCTGATGCCAAGGACGCGTGCTCTACGACGAGAGCTGCGAAGGAGGAGCTACGTCAGGCCGAACAGATTGCGGCTGGAAAGCCCTTCATGCTGCGAAGAAAATTTTGCGATTCGAAGTTTGCTCCGCTGGACTGGATGTGGAGTGTGGAGGATACCTATCTAGATTTGGCAGCGAGTGCTGCTGATGCGGCCGAACACTTTCGAGATCAGAAAGATCGCGAAGTGGAACAGCTTTTCTGGTCACAGTTTCACAATCCAGAGCGTCCACTGGCAGTGGACGATCGTTTGGCTCAATGGGCCGAACTGAATAGGTTGTCAAGACTCGCCATGAAGTACGTCATGGGTCATCTGTGGCCGGGGAGATCGGAGCCGAAGAGTTATTTCTCCTTGGTGCAGCAATTCCTTGACGCGGTGCCGTGTATTAATGCAATGAAGAGGTCGGCGTGTATAGAGGGCGCAAGGATGGCTCTTGCCCGTGTCAAGACATACTGGGCAGAGATGGAGACCACCGTTGTTGCATCCCGGGATTCAGACAAAAGCCAAGTGTCCTCCGAGCACTATTTTCAGGAAGTACTTGAAGGCACTCGTGTAATAGAGACGCAGTGCTCGAAAGATGCTATGTTATTATAGCATATGTAATGATGAAGTGATATTGTGATAAACTGTAGTGGCCTCTTTATTCTTGTGCCTTCAAGTATTGGGAACACCTCCTGTGTGGCCGTTTTAAAATATATATAAAAAAATCTGAAAGATGGCAGTCGTTGGCTTCAACCCCCACGCACATAGTGCGGGGGTGCTCGCAGAAGACGCATGTTCACACTTAACCCAACGTCTTGGTCCTAAAAAGGAGGTGATAGAGCAGTGGGCCAGGCAACCGGACTATAATGCTTGAACACTTTCACTTAGCCATAGGAGCTTGAAGGTGGGACTATTTAGGTAGCCCCTTGGTGGCGACTGCGCTCGCCCGAGTTCGGGGCGCATGTGTGCCTGACCGGGAAGCGGCCCTTCGTAAAAATGGAGGAATCCGATAGATTCCGATAGGTCCTCGAGTGGCTGACCAGTCTCGCGCTACATCATGACAGTCAGTTTTCGGCTTTCTCTACTGAGGTGCTCGCCCGGCCGAACCGAGGCACAATCGCAGTAGTTCTCCTGGTGCTACCTTAGCCGATAGAGCGGAACGTAAGGTAGCCGAACTCAGGAGCCGGGCAACCCAACATTTGACCAAAGACATGATCCGGAGCTGATGCATATAATGCCAAAACTCGCGACGCCGAACACTCCCGAAGGTCTTCGGTCTTTATGAGTGCGGGCGAAACAACACTCTTTTTAAAAGAAAAAGGCCCTAGTGTCCAGGTACGAGCAAGAAATTCTGACGTGGCCACATGCCAATATGCCAGCCTCCTCCTTGGTTATATCGTAAAAAACCAGGGGATGTGCTCAACGAGAGACAGTAAAAAAGGTTTACGCAGGGTCTTAATGTAAAAAGAATCCTTTAGGACGGGTCCCTACTGCACGTCTGCGCCTGTGTCTCCGTTGTGGCGTGTCCTGGACGGGCGCCGCACGACGTTCATCTGTAAAAGAGAGGAACTGAGTTGAAAACAAGTCATGCCGGACAAAAGTTTAAAATAAAGAGAGTATAGAGTAAATTATATAAAATTGAGCTTTATTGTCTCTGCATGCAGCCCCTCCTGTGGGGGTATATGGCCACTAAGCCTGCATCGGTGATGATTTTGTACCGAACTCATCTATACACGTTCGTGGTCTTTAATGACCTATTTAGATTTTCGGCCGGTGAGGCCATCTGTGCGGCTGTCAAGGCGGCCGCACAGTCCTCCGCTTGGGGGAGGCGTGCTTTAGTGCTTTCCCTTTAAAGAGATGATGCCTCGTGGACCGGGCATCTTGAGCATGAGGGATGCATAATGCGGTATCGTGTTAAAGCGAGCGAAAGCTTCGCGTCCCAGTAGTGCTTGATAGCGACTGGAGAACGGGACGATATGGAAGGTTAGTTTTCGCAACGGAAGTTATCGACAGAGCCGAATATAACTTCAAGCCGGAGAAACCCCATACAATGAGTGTCCAGACCAGGTGTTACCCCTTGAAAGGAGGTTTTGCTGCGGCGGATTCTTGCTGGGTTTATTCCCATGAGATGGATTGTATCCTGATATATCAGGTTTAGTCCACTGCCCCCGTCCATAAGGACATTTGAAAACTGGAGTCCGCCAATTATTGGATTGAGTATCTGTTGGGGAACGTAGTAATTTCAAAAAAATTCCTATGCACACGCAAGATCATGGTGATGCATAGCAACGAGAGGGGAGAGTGTTGTCTACGTACCCTCATAGACCGAAGCGGAAGCGTTGACGCAACATAGAGGAAGTAGTCGTACGTCTTCCCGGTCCAACCGATCCAAGCACCATTACTCCGGCACCTTCGAGTTCTTAGCACACGTTCAGCTCGATGACGCTCCCCGGGCTCCGATCCAGCAAAGCTTCGGGGAGGAGTTCCGTCAGCACGACGACGTGGTGACGATGATGATGTTCTACCAACGCAGGGCTTCGCCTAAACACTGCAACCATATGACCGAGGTGGAATATGGTGGAGGGGGCACCGCACATGGCTAAGGAACGATCACGATGATCAACTTCTGTGTCCTAGGGTGCCCCCTGCCCCCGTATATAAAGGAGCAAGGGGGGAGGCCGGCCGGCCCTCGTTGGCGCGCCAGGAGGAGGAATCCTCCTCCTAGTAGGAGTAGGATTCCCCTCTTTCCTACTCCTACTAGGAGGGGGAAAGGAAGGGGGAGAGGGATAAGGAAAGGGGGGCGCCGCCCCCCTCTCCTAGTCCAATTCGGACCAGAGGGGGAGGGGGCGCGCGGCTCACCCTGGCCGCCCCTCTCTCTCTCCACTAAGGCCCATAAGGCCCATTACTTCTCCCGGGAGGTTCCGCTAACCCTCCGGCACTCCGGTTTTCTCCGAAATCACCCGGAACAATTCCGGTGTCCGAATATAGCCGTCCAATATATCAATCTTTATGTCTCGACCATTTCGAGACTCCTCGTCATGTCCATAATGAAACTGTCATCGTAACGTTAAGCGTGCGGACCCTACGGTTCGAGAACAATGTAGACATGACCGAGACACGTCTCCGGTCAATAACCAATAGCGGGACATGGATGCCCATATTGGTTCCTGCATATTCTATGAAGATCTTTATCGGTCAGACCGCATAACAACATACGTTGTTCCCTTTGTCATTGGTATGTTACTTGCCCGAGATTCGATCGTCGGTATCCAATACCTAGTTCAATCTCGTTACCGGCAAGTCTCTTTACTCATCCCGTAATACATCATCTCGCAACTAACTTATTAGTTGCAATGCTTGCAAGGCTTATGTGATGTGCATTACCGAGGGCCCAGAGATACGTCTCCGACAATCGGAGTGACAAATCCTAATCTCGAAATACGCCAACCCAACATCTACCTTTGGAGACACCTGTAGAGCTCCTTTATAATCACCCAGTTACGTTGTGACGTTTGGTAGCACACAAAGTGTTCCTCCGGCAAACGGGAGTTGCATAATCTCATAGTCATAGGAACATGTATAAGTCATGAAGAAAGCAATAGCAACATACTAAACGATCGGGTGCTAAGCTAATGGAATGCGTCATGTCAACCAGATCATTCATCAATGATGTGATCCCATTAATCAAATAACAACTCTTTGTTCATGGTTAGGAAACATAACCATATTTGATTAATGAGCTAGTCAAGTAGAGGCATACTAGTGACACTCTGTTTGTCTATGTATTCACACATGTATTATGTTTCCGGTTAATACAATTCTAGCATGAATAATAAACATTTATCAATGAAATAAGGAAATAAATAATAACTTTATTATTGCCTCTCGGGCATATTTCCTTCAGTCTCCCACTTGCACTAGAGTCAATAATCTAGATTACACAGTAATGATTCGAACACCCATGGAGTTTTGGTGTTGATCATGTTTTGCTCGTGGAAGAGGCTTAGTCAACGGGTCTGCTACATTCAGATCCGTATGTATCTTGCAAATTTCTATGTCTCCCACCTGGACTAAATCCCGGATGGAATTGAAGCGTCTCTTGATGTGCTTGGTTCTCTTGTGAAATCTGGATTCCTTTGTCAAGGCAGTTGCACCAGTATTATCACAAAAGATTTTCATTGGACCCGATGCACTAGGTATAACACCTAGATCGGATATGAACTCCTTCATCCAGACTCCTTCGTTTGCTGCTTCCGAAGCAACTATGTACTCCGCTTCAAATGTAGATCCCGCCACGACGCTTTGTTTTGAACTGCACCAACTGACAGCTCCACCGTTCAATGTAAACACGTATCCGGTTTGCGATTTAGAATCGTCCGGATCAGTGTCAAAGCTTGCATCAACGTAACCATTTACGATGAGCTCTTTGTCACCTCCATACACGAGAAACATATCCTTAGTCCTTTTCAGGTATTTCAGGATGTTCTTGACCGCTGTCCAGTGATCCACTCCTGGATTACTTTGGTACCTCCCTGCTAGACTTATAGCAAGACACACATCAGGTCTGGTACACAGCATTGCATACATGATAAAGCCTATGGTTGAAGCATAGGGAACATCTTTCATTTTCTCTCTATCTTCTGCAGTGGTCGGGCTTTGAGTCTTACTCAACTTCACACCTTGTAATACAGGCAAGAATCCTTTCTTAGCCTGATCCATTTTGAACTTCTTCAAAACTTTGTCAAGGTAAGTGCTTTGTGAAAGTCCAATTAAGCGTTTTGATCAATCTCTATAGATCTTAATGCCCAATATGTAAGCAGCTTCACCGAGGTCTTTCATTGAAAAACTATTATTCAAATATCCTTTTATGCTACCCAGAAATTCTATATCATTTTCGATTAATAATATGTCATCCACATATAATATCAGAAATGCTACAGAGCTCCCACTCACTTTCTTGTAAATACAGACTTCTCCTAAAGTCTGTGTAAACCCAAATTCTTCGATCACACTATCAAAGTGTTTATTCCAACTCCGAGAGGCTTGCACCAGTCCATAAATGGATCACTGGAGCTTGCACACTTTGTTAGCTCCCATTGGATCGACAAAACCTTCTGGTTGCATCATATACAACTCTTCTTCCAGAAATCCATTCAGGAATGCAGTTTCGACATCCATTTGCCAAATTTCATAATCATAAATACGGCAATCGCTAACATGATTCGGACAGACTTAAGCATCGCTACGGGTGAGAAGGTCTCATCGTAGTCAATCCCTTGAACTTGTCGAAAACCTTTTGCGACAAGTCGAGCTTTATAGACAGTAACATTACCGTCAGCGTCAGTCTTCTTCTTAAAGATCCATTTATTCTCAATTGCTTGCCGATCATTGGGCAAGTCAACCAAAGTCCACACTTTGTTCTCATACATGGATCCCATCTCAGATTTCATGGCTTCAAGCCATTTTGCGGAATCTGGGCTCACCATCGCTTCTTCATAGTTCGTAGGTTCATCATGATCTAGTAGCATGACTTCCAGAACAGGATTACCGTACCACTCTGGTTCGGATCTTACTCTGGTTGATCTATGAGGTTCAGTAGTGACTTGATATGAAGTTTCATGATCATCATCATTAACTTCTTCTCTGATTGGTGTAGATGTCACAGAAACCGGTTCCTGTGATGGACTACTTTCCAATAAGGGAGCAGGTACAGTTACCTCATCAAGTTCTACTTTCCTCCCACTCACTTCTTTCGAGAGAAACTCCTTCTCTAGAAAGACTCCAAATTTAGCAACAAAAGTCTTGCCTTCGGATCTGTGATAGAAGGTGTATCCAACAGTCTCCTTTGGATATCCTATGAAGACACATTTCTCCGATTTGGGTTCGAGCTTATCAGGTTGAAGTTTTTTCACATAAGCATTGCAACCCCAAACTTTAAGAAACGACAACTTCTGTTTCTTGCCAAACCATAGTTCACAAGGCGTCGTCTCAACGGATTTCGACGGTGTCCTATTTAACGTGAATGCGGCCGTCTCTAGAGCATAACCCCAAAACGATAGCGGTAAATCTATAAGAGACATCATAGATCGCACCATATCTAGTAAAGTACGATTACGACGTTCGGACACACCATTGCGTTGTGGTGTTCCGGGCGGCGTGAGTTGCGAAACTATTCCGCATTGTTTCAAATGTAGACCAAACTCGTAACTCAAATATTCTCCTCCTCGATCAGATCGTAGGAACTTTATTTTCTTGTTACGATGATTTTCAACTTCACTCTGAAATTCTTTGAACTTTTCAAATGTTTCAGACTTATGCTTCATTAAGTAGATATACCCATATCTGCTTAAATCATCTGTGAAGGTGAGAAAATAACGATATCCGCCACGAGCCTCAACATTCATTGGACCACATACATCTGTATGTATGATTTCCAACAAATCTGTTGCTCTCTCCATAGTACCGGAGAACGGTGTTTTAGTCATCTTACCCATAAGGCACGGTTTGCAAGTACCAAGTGATTCATAATCAAGTGGCTCCAAAAGTCCATCAGTATGGAGTTTCTTCATGCGCTTTACACCGATATGACCTAAACGGCATTGCCACAAATAAGTTGCACTATCATTATTAACTCTGCATCTTTTGGTTTCAACATTATGAATATGTGTATCACTACTATCGAGATTCATCAAAAATAGACCACTCTTCAAGGGTGCATGACCATAAAAGATATTACTCATATAAATAGAACAACCATTATTCTCTCATTTAAATGAATAAACGTCTCGCATCAAACAAGATCCAGATATAATGTTCATGCTCAACGCTGGCACCAAATAACAATTATTTAGGTCTAATACTAATCCTGAAGGTAGATGTAGAGGTAGCATGCCGACTGCGATCACATCGACTTTGGAACCATTTCCCACGCGCATCGTCACCTCATCCTTAACCAATCTTCGCTTGACCCGTAGTCCCTATTTCGAGTTGCAAATATTAGCAACAGAACCAGTATCAAATACCCAGGTGCTATTGCGAGCATTAGTAAGGTACACATAAATAACATGTATATCACATATACCTTTGTTCACCTTGCCATCCTTCTTATCCGCCAAATACTTGGGGCAGTTCCGCTTCCAGTGACCAGTCTGCTTGCAGTAGAAGCACTCAGTTTCAGGCTTAGGCCCAAATTTTGGTTTCTTCTCCTGAGCAGCAACTTGCTTGCTGTTCTTCTTGAAGTTCCACTTCTTCTTCCCTTTGCCCTTTTTCTTGAAACTAGTGGTCTTATTGACCATCAACACTTGATGCTCCTTCTTGATTTCTACCTCCGCAGCTTTTAGCATTGCGAAGAGCTCGGGAATTGTCTTATCCATCCCTTGCATGTTATAGTTCATCATGAAGCTCTTGTAGCTAGGTGGAAGTGATTGGAGAATTCTGTCAATGACGCAATCATCCGGAAGATTAACTCCCAATTGAATCAAGTGATTATTATACCCAGACATTTTGAGTATATGCTCACTGACAGAACTGTTCTCCTCCATCTTGCAGCTGTAGAACTTATTGGAGACTTCATATCTCTCAATTCGGGCATTTGCTTGAAATATTAACTCCAACTCCTGGAACATCTCATATGCTCCATGACGTTCAAAACGTCGTTGAATTCCCTATTCTACGCCGTAAAGCATGGCACATTGAACTATCGAGTAGTCATCAGCTTTGCTCTGCCAGACGTTCTTGACGTCGTCAGATGCATCAGCAGCAGGCCTGGCACCCAGCGGTGCTTCCAGGACGTAGCTCTTCTGTGCAGCAATGAGGATAATCCTCAAGTTACGAACCCAGTCCGTGTAATTGCTACCATCATCTTTCAACTTTGCTTTCTCAAGGAACGCATTAAAATTCAACAGAACAACAGCACGGGCCATCTATCTACAATCAAACATAAACAAGCAAGATACTATCAGGGACTAAGTTCATGATAAATTTAAGTTCAATTAATCATTTTATTAAAGAACTCCCACTTAGATAGACATCCCTCTAATCCTCTAAGTGATCACGTGATCCATATCAACTAAACCATGTCCGATCATCACGTGAGATGGAGTAGTTTCAATGGTGAACAACATTATGTTGATCATATCTACTATATGATTCACGCTCGACCTTTCGGTCTCCGTGTTCCGAGGCCATATCTGTTATATGCTAGGCTCGTCAAGTTAAACCTGAGTATTCCGCGTGTGCAACTGTTTTGCACCCGTTGTATTTGAACGTAGAGCCTATCACACCCGATCATCACGTGGTGTCTCAGCACGAAGAACTTTCGCAACGGTGCATACTCAGGGAGAACACTTTTACTATGATAATTTAGTGAGAGATCATCTTAAAATGCTACCGTCAATCAAAGCAAGATAAGATGCATAAAAGATAAACATCACATGCAATCAATATAAGTTATATGATATGGCCATCATCATCTTGTGCTTGTGATCTCCATCTTCGAAGCACCGTCATGATCACCATCGTCATCGCCGCGACACCTTGATCTCCATCATAGCATCGTTGTCGTCTCGCCAATCTAATGCTACTACGACTATCGCTACCGCTTAGTGATAAAGTAAAGCATTACAGGGCGATTGCATTGCATACAATAAAGCGACAACCATATGGCTCCTGCCAGTTGCCGATAACTTTGTTACAAAACATGATCATCTCATACAATAAAATTTAGCATCGTGTCTTGACCATATCACATCACAACATGCCCTGCAAAAACAAGTGAGACGTCCTCTACTTTGTTGTTGCATGTTTTACGTGGCTGCTATGGGCTTAGCAAGAACCAATCTTACCTACGCATCAAAACCACAACGATAGTTTGTCAAGTTGATGTCGTTTTAACCTTCGCAAGGACCGGGCGTAGCAACACTCGGTTCAACTAAAGTTGGAGAAACTGACACCCGCCAGCCACCTGTGTGCAAAGCACGGCGGTAGAACCAGTCTCGCGTAAGCGTACGCGTAATGTCGGTCCGGGCCGCTTCATCCAACAATACCGCCGAACCAAAGTATGACATGCTGGTAGGCAGTATGACTTATATCGCCCACAACTCACTCGTGTTCTACTCGTGCATAACATCAAACCATAAAAACCTAGGCTCGGATGCCACTGTTGGGGAACGTAGTAATTTCAAAAAAATTCCTACACACACGCAAGATCATGGTGATGCATAGCAACGAGAGGGGAGAGTGTTGTCTACGTACCCTCGTAGACCGAAGCGGAAGCGTTGACAAAACGTAGAGGAAGTAGTCGTACGTCTTCCCGGTCCAACCGATCCAAGCACCGTTACTCCGACACCTCCGAGTTCTTAGCACACGTTCAGCTCGATGACGCTCCCCGGGCTCCGATCCAGCAAAGCTTCGGGGAGGAGTTCCGTCAGCACGACGGCGTGGTGACGATGATGATGTTCTACCGACGTAGGGCTTCGCCTAAACACTACAACGATATGACCGAGGTGGAATATGGTGGAGGGGGGCACCGCACACGGCTAAGGAACGATCACAATGATCAACTTATGTGTCCTAGGGTGCCCCCCTGCCCCCATATATAAAGGAGCAAGGGGGGAGGCCGGCCGGCCCTTGTTGGCGCGCCAGGAGGAGGAATCCTGCTCCTAGTAGGAGTAGGATTCCCCTCTTTCCTACTCCTACTAGGAGGGGGAAAGGAAGGGGGAGAGGGAGAAGGAAAGGGGGGCGCCGCCCCCCCTCTCCTAGTCCAATTAATACCAGAGGGGGAGGGGCGCGCGCCCCACCCTGGCTGCCCCTCTCTCTCTCCACTAAGGCCCATAAGGCCCATTACTTCTCCCGGGGGGGTTCCGGTAACCCTCCGGCACTCCGGTTTTCTCCGAAATCACCCTGAACAATTCCGATGTCCGAATATAGCCGTCTAATATATCAATCTTTATGTCTCGACCATTTCGAGACTCCTCGTCATGTCCATGATCAGATCCGGGACTCCGAACAACCTTCGGTACATCAAAATACATAAACTCATAATGAAACTGTCATCGTAACGTTAAGCGTGCGGACCCTACGGTTCGAGAACAATGTAGACATGACCGAGACACGTCTTCGTTCAATAACCAATAGCGGGACCTGGATGCCCATATTGGTTCCTACATATTCTACGAAGATCTTTATCGGTCAGACCGCATAACAACATACGTTGTTCCCTTTGTCATCGGTATGTTACTTGCCCGAGATTCGATCGTCGGTATCCAATACCTAGTTCAATCTCGTTACCGGCAAGTCTCTTTACTCGTTCCGTAATACATCATCTCGCAACTAACTTATTAGTTGCAATGCTTGCAAGGCTTATGTGATGTGCATTACCGAGAGGGCCCAGAGATACCTCTCCGACAATCGGAGTGACAAATCCTAATCTCGAAATACGCCAACCCAACATCTACCTTTGGAGACACCTGTAGAGCTCCTTTATAATCACCCAGTTACGTTGTGATGTTTGGTAGCACACAAAGTATTCCTCCGGCAAACGGGAGTTGCATAATCTCATAGTCATAGGAACATGTATAAGTCATGAAGAAAGCAATAGCAACATACTAAACGATCGGGTGCTAAGCTAATGGAATGGGTCATGTCAATCAGATCATTCATCAATGATGTGATCCCATTAATCAAATAACAACTCTTTGTTCATGGTTAGGAAACATAACCATCTTTGATTAATGAGCTAGTCAAGTAGAGGCATACTAGTGACACTCTGTTTGTCTATGTATTCACACATGTATTATGTTTCCGGTTAATACAATTCTAGCATGAATAATAAACATTTATCATGAAATAAGGAAATAAATAATAACTTTATTATTGCCTCTAGGGCATATTTCCTTCAGTATCAAGGCAGTCCAGCCTGCATTCTTGACGTTTCTAGAATAATCTAGCTGATTGAAGATGATTGGTTTTAACAACCAGTGGCGGGACCCTTTGGGGATAGGTCGTGTGGTGCGTGCCTTTATGGGCGCCACACGTTTTGTTATGTGAAGTAAGTTCACTGTTTTTACTTATTGTGGGAAGTTCTTTTGTTTCCTGGTTTTCTGCTTCTGGGGTTCGTCCTCGTCTTCGCTTGGTGTGTCGAGCCCCTTGTGTTCGGCGTTGAGTCTGCCGGATTGTTTGAAAACCCAACAATATCTGTGGGTATGGTTAGCAGGCTTCCCAGGAGTACTGTGTATCTGACATATCCTGTCCAGGATTTTATTTAAGTTTGACGGATCATCCCTGTTATCCTGGAGGGGTGGTTTTGTCTGATTTTGCCGTGAGCCTTTGAATCCGGCATTAACTGCCGTGCTCTTCGGACTTTTTTCTTTAGTCCGGCGATGGTCCTTGTTGTGTCGCGGTTTTCCATTTCCATCCCTATTTTCGGATGTACTTGGGTCGTTGGGGCTGCACCTTGCCAACCAGCTGTCCTCTCCTGCGTAAAAGCGGGTCATGAGGCTTGTTAGTGCGGCCATTGTTCTTGGCTTTTCCTGGCCGAGGTGTCTGGCGAGCCATTCGTCTCGGACATTATGCCTGAAAGCTGCTAAGGCTTCGGCGTCCGGACAATCGACTATCTGATTCTTTTTAGTGAGGAATCTATTCCAGAATTGTCGACCTGATTCTCCGGTCTGTTGAGTTATGTAACTAAGATCGTCTGCATCCGGAGGGCGGACATAGGTCCCTTGAAAATTTGCTCGGAAAGCATCCTCGAGCTCTTCCCAACTTCCAATTGTGTTTTCAGGAAGGCTTTTAAGCCAGTGCCGGGCTGGCCCTTTAAGCTTAAGGGGTAAATATTTGATGGCATGGAGATCATCTCCTCTGGCCATATGTATGTGGAGGATATAATCCTCGATCCAGACTCCAGGGTCTCTTGTTCCATCATATCCCTCTACGTTTACGGGTTTGAATCCCTCTGGAAATTAATAGTCCAGTACCTCATCGGTGAAACATAGGGGGTGTGCGGCACCCCTGTATTTGGGTGTGCCGGACTCTGATGATGGCTTTTTTGCATTGCTTACGAGAGCTTGCTTTCTTGGCCCATAAATGGACCTAGCTGGGCCATTATGCAAATCCTTAGGTGGGTCGCGTGCCATTTTGAGTGCGGCGCCACTTGCCGTTTTGTGGGGTCGTCTATGCGACCGTGTGGCTTTCTTATTTTTTGAGTGCAAGGGCTCTAGGGCCTCTTCGTCGAATTCGGGCAGTAGCTTTCTCTTTGGATACCTTTTAGTACAGCAACCGTCGCCGTATCTGTCTGTGGTGTTGATTACTTTATTCCATTTAATACGGAGTGCATCTTCCGCTGTCTTTAGCTTCCGCTTCTGCTTTTTCAGGCTTCGTGCAGTTACAACGAGCCTCTTGTGGAGACTTTTCTGCTCCATGGATTTATCCGGCGTAAGGTTGTCCGGAATGCCGTTTTCGCTGGGGGAGGGAGTTTCGGTTTCTCTATCTGTGTTGCCCTGTTCAGACGGCTGCTCTAAGGCTTGCTCGTCGCCCACTGGCTTGTCCTGCTCTATGGCTGTGTTTTTATCGAGGTGGGGTTCGGGTCGGCGTTTATGCCGACGCTTTGATTGCTTTCCGGGGGGTCTATCTCCCGTTCCATCCCCTTTTTCCTCGTTATTGTTTCCCTTAGGGGTATCCACCATGTATACGTCATATGACGAGGTGGCCGTCCAGCGCCCTACAGGTGCTGGTTCCTGTTCGTCTCCTACCTCGTCGTCCATACCGTCGAAGTCTTCGGAGCCGAAGTCAAGCATGTCGGTTAAATCGTCGACAGTGGCTACCAAGTGGGTGGTGGGAGGGCTTTGAATTTCTTCATCGTCCGTATCCCATCCTCGCAGACCGTAATCCGGCCAGGGCTCTCCTGATAAAGAGAGAGACTTGACAGAATTCAGGATATCGCCAAAAGGTGAGTACTGAAAGATGTCCGTGGCGGTGAACTCTATTATGGGTGCCCAATCAGATTCGATTGGCAGGGGCACGGGGGGTTTGGAGTCCGAATAGGAGTCCGGACCCTCGGAGTCACGGGTCATGCGGAGTGCGGGGCTAGCGTTCGGCTCGATCGCCTTTGAGACCGCAGCCCCCGAGGTGACGTCCAACCGTTCATCCTCAATTAGCGCAGTAGGCTCCGAGTCAAGGGTCGGAACCGGTGCGTGTGCGGCCTCCAGGACACTGTTCGGAGGCAGAGCTAGATCGTGCCCCTCGAGATAGTGCGACGCGCTTGTCTGTGGCTCGAACCCGTCGAAGATCAAGTCTCCGCGGATACCCGCCGTGTATTTTAAGCTTCCAAACCTGACTTGATGGCCAGGGGCGTAGCTTTCGATCTGCTCGGATGACCAAGCGAATTGGCCCGCAGAGCGAAGCCTCCGAAGACGAAGATCTGTCCGGGGAGAAAAGTCTCACCCTGGACCTCATCGTTGTTGATGATCAAAGGAGCCATCGGGCCTAAAGGTGATGACACAGAGAAACTCTCAATGAAAGCACCAATGTCGGTGTCAGAACCGGCGGATGTCGGGTAGGGGGTCCCGAACTGTGCGTCAAGGTCGGATGGTAACAGGAGACAAGGGACACGATGTTTACCCTGGTTTGGGCCCTCTCGATGGAGGTAAAACCCTACTCCTGCTTGATTAATATTGATGATATGGGTAGTACAAGAGTAGATCTACCACGAGATCAAGGAGGCTAAACCCTAGAAGCTAGCCTATGGTATGATTGTGTATGATGATGATTCTGTCCTACGGACTACAACCCTCTGGTTTATATAGACACCGGATAGGGTTAGGGTTACACAGAGTCGGTTACAATGGTAGGAGATCTTGAGTATCCGCATCGCCTAGCTTGTGTTCCATGCCAAGGAAAGTTCCTTCCGGACACGGGACGAAGTCTTCAATCTTGTATCTTCATGGTCCTGGAGTCCGGCGAAGGTATAGTCCGGCTACCCGAACACCCCCTAATCCAGCAATCCCTCAACGGGACTTGCTAACTTCAACACAAGTATTTCTCAAATTCACAACTACTCAACTAGCACGACTATGATATTATCACCTCCATATCTCAAAACAATTATCAAGCATCAAACTTATCTTAGTATTCAACCCACTAAAAAGAAAGTTTCACATATCTTGAATACCAAGTATATTAACATTAAGCAAATTACCATGCTATTAATGACTCTCAAAATAATCTAAGTGAAGCATGAGAGATCAAGTTTCTTTAAAACAATCCACCACCGTGCTCTAAAATATCTAAGTGAAGCACTAGAGCAAAAATTATCACGCTCAAAAAGATATAAGTGAAGCACATAGAGTAAACTATCAAGCTCAAAAGATATAAGTGAAGCACATAGAGTATTATAACAAATTTCAATTCATGCATGGCTCTCTCTCATTTAAAAATTTCAGATCTTGGTATTTTATTCAAACAGCAAGCAAAGCTAAAGAAAATAAAATGACACTCCAAGCAAAACACATATCATGTGTTGAATAAAAATATAGCTCCAAGTAAAGTTACCGATGAACGAAGACGAAAGAGGGGATGCCATACGGGGCATCCCCAAGCTTAGGCTCTTGGTTGTCCTTGAATATTACCTTGGGGTGCCTTGGGCATCCCCAAGCTTAGGCTCTTGCCACTCCTTATTCCATAGTCCATCGAAGCGTTACCCAAAACTTGAAAACTCCACAACACCAAGAAAACAAAACACCACTTCAAGGTATTGTAATGAACTCATTATTTATTTATATTGGTGTTAAACCTACTGTATTCCAACTTCTCTATGGTTTATAAACTATTTTTCTAGCCATAGATTCATCAAAAAACGCAAACAACACAATGAAAACAGAATCTGTCAAAAACAGAACAGTCTGTAGTAATCTGTAACTAACGCAAACTTCTGGAACTCCAAAAATTATGAAATAAATTTCTGGACCTGAGCAATTTGTCTATTAATCATCTGCAAAAAGAATCAGCCTAAAATCACTCTGCAGTAAAAAGTTCTCGCTAATCTCGTGAGTGCTAAAGTTTCTGTTTTTTACAGCATGATCATAAAGACTTCACCCAAGTCTTCCCCAAGGTTCTACTTGGCACAAACACTAATTAAAACATAAAATCACATCTAAACAGAGGCTAGATGGATTATCTATTCCTAAACAGAACCAAAAAGAAAGAAACTAAAATAAAATTGGGTTGCCTCCCAACAAGCGCTATCGTTTAACGCCCCTAGCTAGGCATGATGATTTCAATGATGCTCACATAAAAGATAAGAATTGAAACATAAAGAGAGCATCATGAAGAATATGACTAGCACATTTAAGTCTAACCCACTTCCTATGCATAGGGATTTTGTGAGCAAACAACTTATGGGAACAATAATCAACTTGCATAGGAAGGTAAAACAAACAAAACTTCAAGATTTTAAGCACATAGAGAGGAAACTTGACATTATTGCAATATGTAGAAGCATATGTTCCTCCCTCATAATAATTTTCAGTAGCATCATGAATGAATTCAACAATATAACCAGCACCTAAAGCATTCTTTTCATGATCTACAAGCATAGAATTTTTATTACTCACCACATAAGAAAATTTTTTTCTCTTGAATAGTAGTGGGAGCAAACTCAACAAAATAACTATCATATGATTGAAAATTAAGATCAAGATGACAAGTTTCATGGTTATCATTATTCTTTATAGCGTACGTGTCATCACAATAATCATCATAGATAGGAGGCATGCTTTCATCATAGTAAATTTTCTCATCAAAGCTTGGGGTACAAAAAATATCATCGTCATCAAACATAGCTTCCCCAAGCTTGTGGCTTTGCATATCATTAGCATCATGGATATTCAAGGAATTCATACTAACAACATTGCAATCATGCTCATCATTCAAATATTTAGTGCCGAACATTTTATAGATTTCTTCTTCTAGCACTTTGGCACAATCTTCCTTTCCATCATACTCACGAAAGATATTAAAAAGGTGAAGCGTATGAGACAAATTCAATTCCATTTTTTTGTAGTTTTCTTTTATAAACTAAACTAGTGCTAAAACAAGAAACAAAAAGATTCGATTGCAAGATCTAAAGATATACCTTCACTTACCTAGTCTCCCCGGCAACGGCGCCAAAAATGAGCTTGATGTCTACTACACAACCTTCTTCTTGTAGACGTTGTTGGGCCTGCAAGTGCACGGGTTTGTAGGACAGTAGCAAATTTCCCTCAAGTGGATGACCTAAGGTTTATCAATCCGCAAGAGGCGTAGGAGGAAGATGGTCTCTCTCAAACAACCCTGCAACCAAATAACAAAAAGTCTCTTGTGTCCCCAACACACCCCATACAATGGTAAATTGTATAGGTGCACTAGTTCGGCGAAGAGATGGTGATACAAGTGCAAAACAGATAGTAGATATAGGTTTTTGTAATCTGAAATAATAAAAACAGCAAGGTACAAGTGGTAAAAGTGAGCGTAAACGGTATTGCAATGATAGGAAACAAGGCCTAGGGTTCATACTTTCACTAGTGTAAGTTCTCTCAACAATAATAACATAGATAGATCATATCACAAACCCTCAACATGCGACAAAGAGTCACTCCAAAGCCACTAATAGCGGAGAACAAACGTAGAGATTATGGTCGGGTACGAAACCACCACAAAGCTATTCTTTCGGATCAATCTATAAAAGAGTTCATACTAGAATAACACCTTAAGATACAAATCAACCAAAACCCTAATGTCACCTAGATACTCCATTGTCACCTCAAGTATCCGTGGGCATGATTATACGATATGCATCACACAATCTCAGATTCATCCAACCAACATAAAAGTACTTCAAATAGTGCCCCAAAGTTTCTACCGGAGAATCAAGAACGTGTGCCAACCCCTATGCATAGATTCCCAATGTCACGAAACCCGCAAGTTGATCACCAAGACATACATCAAGTGTTCTCATAAAGACTCAATCCGATAAGATAACTTCAAAGGGGAAACTCAATTCATCACAAGAGAGTAGAGGGGCAGAAACATCATAAGATCCAACTACAATAGCAAAGCTCGGGATACATCAAGATCGTGCCATAGATGGAACACGAGAGAGAGAGAGAGAGATCAAACACATAGCTACTGGTACATACCCTCAGCCCCGAGGGTGAACTACTCCTTCCTCGTCATGATAGCGCCGGGATGATGAAAATGGCCACCGGAGATGGATCCCCCCTCCGGCAGGGTACCGGAAAGGGGTCCCGATTGGTTTTTGGTGGTTCTGGAGGCTTGCGGCGGTGGAACTCCCGATCTAATGTCTGTTCTGGAAGTTTTAGGGTACGACGGTATATATGGGTGAAGGGGGAACGTCGGTGGAGCTACGGGGGCCCCACGAGGCAGGGGGCGCGCCCAGGGGGGAGGGCGCGCCCTCCACCCTCGTGACTGCCTCGTGGCTCTTCTAACGTGGGGTCCAAGTCCATCAGGTGGGTTTCCTTCCAAAAAATAACTTCTCCAGTTGATTTCGTTCCGTTTTGACTCCGTCTGATATTCCTTTTCCTTGAAATACTGAAATAGTCATAAAACAGCAAATCTAGGCTGGGCCTCTGGTTAATAGGTTAGTCCCAAAAATAATATAAAAGTGGATAATAAAGCCCAATATTGCAGAAAACAGTAGATAAAGTAGCATGGAGCAATCAAAAATTATAGATACGTTGGAGACGTATCAGCTAACAAGTATGCAAAGCTCCAGCAATCCTTCTAAGGACTGGAGTAAGCATCTCGGAGTTGGAATATACGCTTTGATGATGATCAAAGATTTTGGGTTATACAAAGTTTGTGAGAAACTTGTATTTTCAAAGAAGTGAGTGGGAGCACTATAGAATTTTTGATGAGTATATGTTGTTGACATATTGTTGATTGGAAATGATGTAGAATTTCTGGAAAGCATATAGGGTTGTTTGAAAAGCGTTTTTCAATGGAAAACCTGGATTAAGCTGCTTGAACATTGAGCATCAAGATCTATAAGGATAGATCAAAATCGCTTAATAGTACTTTCAAACAAACACATACCATGACAAGATTTTGAAGGAGTTCAAAATAGATCGACAAAGAAGGAATTCTTGGCTGTGTTATAAGGTATGAGTATTGAGTAAGACTCAAGACTTGACCACGGCATAATAGAGAGAAAGGACGAAGGTCGTCCCCTATGCTTTAGACGTAGGCTCTAAAGTATGCTATGTTGTGTACTACACCTGAAGGGTACAAGTGTGACCTAGGAATGGATCACAGGACAACGGTCAAGGTTATCCTTAGTAACTAGTGGACTAAGGAATTTTCTCGATTATGGAGGTGGTAAAAGAGTTCGTCGTAAAGGGTTACGCCGATGCAATCTTTGACACTAATCTGGATGATTCTGAGTAGTAAACCGGATTCGTATAGTAGAACATTTATTTGGAATAGCTCCAAATAGAGCGTGGTAGCTGCATCTACAAGATGACATAGAGATTTGTAAAGCACACACGGATCTGAAAGGTTCAGACCCGTTGACTATAACATCTCTCACAAGCATAACATGATCAAACCCAGAACTCATTGAGTGTTAATCACATGGTAATGTGAACTAGATTATTGACTCTAGTAATCTCCTTGGGTGTTAGTCACATGGGGATATGACCTTGAGTGTTAATCACATAGCGATGTGGACTGGATTATTGACTCTGGTGCAAGTGGGAGACTATTGGAAATATGCCCTAGAGGCAATAATAAATTAGTTATTATTATATTTCCTTGTTCATGATAATCGTTTATTATCCATGCTAGAATTGTATTGATAGGAAACTCAGATACATGTGTGGATACATAGACAACACCATGTCCCTAGTAAGCCTCTAGTTGACTAGCTCGTTGATTAATAGATGGTTACGGTTTCCTGACCATGGACATTGGATGTCGTTGATAACGGGATCACATCATTAGGAGAATGATGTGATGGACAAGACCTAAACCTAAGCCTAGCACAAGATCATGTACTTCGTATGCTAAAGCTTTTCTAATGTCAAGTATGATTTCCTTAGATCATGAGATTGTTCAACTCCCGGATACCGTAGGAGTGCTTTGGGTGTGCCAAACGTCACAACGTAACTGGGTGGCTATAAAGGTGCACTACGGGTATCTCTGAAAGTGTCTGTTGGGTTGGCACGAATCGAGACTGGGAGTTGTCACTCCGTGTGATGGAGAGGTATCTCTGGGCCCACTCGGTAGGACATCATCATAATGTGCACAATGTGACCAAGGAGTTGATCACGGGATGATGTGTTACGGAACGAGTAAAGAGACTTGTCGATAACGAGATTGAACAAGATATCGGGATACCGATGATCGAATCTCGGGCAAGTACTATACCGGTAGACAAAGGGAATTGTATACGGGATTGATTGAATCCTTGACATCATGGTTCATCCGATGAGGTCATCGTGCAACATGTGGGAGCCAACATGGGTGTCCAGATCCCGCTGTTGGTTATTGGCCGGAGAGTTGTCTCGGTCATGTCTACATTGTTCCCAAACCCGTAGGGTCTACACACTTAAGGTTCAATGACGCTAGGGTTATTAGGAAGACTTGTATGTGATTACCGAATGTTGCTCGGAGTCCTGGATGAGACCCTGGACGTCACGAGGAGTTCCGGAATAGTCCGGAGGTAAATATTTATATATGGGAAGTTGTCATACGGTCACCAGAAAGGTTCGGGGGCATATCGGTATTGTACCGGGGCCACCGAAGGGGTTCTGGGGGTCCACCGGGAGGGGCCACCTCTCCCGGAGGGCCTTATGGGCTGTAGGAGGAAGGGAACCAGCCCAAGTGGGCTTGGGTGCCACAACCCCCTAGGGCCCATGTGCCTAGGGTTGGGGGAACCCTGAAGGGGGGCGCCCCCTTGGCTTGGGGGGCAAGCCCCCTCCCCCTTGGCCGCCGCCCCCCTCTAGATCCCATCTAGAGGGGCCGGCCCCCTTCCCCCTTCTCCCTATAAATAGAGGGGCAAGGGGAGGGCTGCAGCACCACATCCAAGGCGCAGCCCCTCCCCTCCCCAACACCTCTCCTCCTCCGTTAAGAGCTTGGCGAAGCCCTGCCGGAGTACTGCTGCTCCACCACCACCACGCCGTCGTGCTGCTGTTGGAGCTCTCTTCCTCAACCTCTCCCTCCTCCTTGCTGGATCAAGGTGCGGGAGACGTCCTCTCTCCGTCCGTGTGTTGAACGCGGAGGTGCCGTCTGTTCGGCGCTATGATCATCGGTGATTTGGATCACGACAAGTACAACTCCATCAATCCCGTTCTCTTGAACGCTTCCGCTCGCGATCTACAAGGGTATGTAGATGGACTCCTCTTCCTCTCGTTGCTAGAAGACTCCATAGATTGATCTTGGTGATGCGTAGAAGTTTTTTGAATTCTGCTAGGTTCCCCAACACTTTAGTGCCCACCGGCACTAAAGGCCTTTACGAACCGGGACTAAATCCCGGTTCTGCACTAGTGTTCTAAGAATGGTATTGTGAGCATGAATCCAACCCATATTATTACAGCAGGGTAAAGTAAGTAACAATCAAGTGAAGTACCCTTTCGTACCATGAATTGCAGCCATGTAAAAAAGAGCGATGCGCGAACGTTGTTGATGCAGATATTTTGGTGGTTTTTTCAATTGTATGATTCTATATTATCTGCTAAGTAAGTCATACTTGAGGATTGTTTTTACGCTGAGCGCCGCATGTATTATATTGGTGCTACTATGTCTCATGTTGGCAATTTTTTCTAAGTGATAAAAAGATTGTAGATTGATGTGTTTTTATAGGTCGTTTGCTGTGGATTGATGAAACATTGTCGATCCACCCAAAATCACAAATTAACACTAGAAACAGCTCAATTGAACGAGAGTGGGTCGGAGAGAATGTTGACCCGGTCAAAATCACAAGTCAAATCTTCACCTGAACATCTTGACTCAAAATAAATGTATTGTTTGATTTGGTAAGATTTTGGATAGATGCATAGAGTAAATCTTTTCCGGCCGCACGGGTCCGACCAGAGGCGGAAACCCTACCCGTTTAGGGGCAGAAAAAGCAGACACGACGCGTGAACAGCCGAACAGGTTAAGACGAGAGCCCCCATGCCATGGGGGACCGCCACAGCAGTCACACGCCCCGGCCCCCAATCACCCTCATTTACTTTACTCTCTCTCTCTCTCTCTCTCTCTCTCTCTCTCGCTACCGCATCTGGGAGCGCCTACTAGTACATAGACCGGAAGAGAAATTCGAGCAATATTCGGAGGGGAGGCGGCAGGCCCAGGGCAGCGGCGGCGGCGGCAGCGGCGGCGAGGGCGAGGGCGAGAGGAGGCGCGAGGAGGAGCACTCGAAGGTGCTTGATATCTCCGCTCCACCTTCCTCTTTCTCTTGGGGGACGATGGTTTTCTCGGTGTTTTCCGATGAACCCTACGAATGCGGCGGCGCGGTTCGCCGTGGAGGTCCCCCATGGCCCAAAGAGAAGCGCGAGAGGGAGGCGGATTGCAGCTTCCTTTTTCTTCTGGGTGCAGGGGTCTCGATTCCAGAGGTGATTCGGACGATTCGGTCCGCTAGAGTAGTTGTCGATCCTTGTTTTTTCGGGGGTACACGAAGAAATCATCAGCAAAGGTCTTTGCAGTCCTTTGTCTCTTGCCCCTACCAAGGGTTTCCTCGTCATCCTCCTCAGGATTTTCATCATGTGTTTGTTCATAATATTCCATAGGGATGGCAGGTTCAGGAGTCTCCTCAGTTTCCTTTCTAGAAGTGCTTTGCATATCTCTCATAGGAAAAATATCCTCGAAGAATGTAGCATCCTTAGACTCCATAGTTGTACCGACCTTCTGGTCAGGTACCTCAGATTTCACTACTAGAAATCTATAGCCGACACTGTTCTTAGCGTAGCCCAAATTAACGCAGTCCACAGTCTTGGGTCCAAGCTTACGCTTTTTGGGGATCGACACGTTGACTTTTGCCAAACAGCCCCAAGTGCGCAAGTACGAGAGTGTCGTCCTTCTCTTTGCCCATTTCTCATAGGGAGTGATCTCATTATCCTTTGTCGGAACTTTATTCAGGACATGACATGCCATCAATATAGCCTCCCCCCACCATGCCTTGGATAAACCCGATGTATCTAACATGGCGTTAACCAAATTAGTTAGAGTACGGTTTTTCCGCTCGGCAACCCCATTTGACTGGGGTGAATAGGGAGGCGCCCTCTCATGAATAATGTCGTGTTCCGCACAGAAGGAATCAAACTCACTCGAGAAGTACTCTCCACCATGATCTGACCGGACTCGTTTAATTTTCTTTTCAAGTTGATTCTCAACTTCTTCCTTATAGATTTTAAAGTAGTGTAGAGCCTCATCCTTAGTATTTAACAGATAAACATAGCAATATCTAGTGGAATCATCTATCAATGTCATGAAGTATCTCTTTCCACCTTTAGCCAACACACCATTCATCTCACAAAGATCAGAATGTATGAGTTCTAATGGTGCCAGGTGTCTTTCCTCCGCGGCCTTACGAGGCTTGCGAGGTTGCTTAGCTTGCACACATGAAAGGCACTTAGAACCTTTGGCTAAGGTGAAACTCGGGATTAAATCCAACTTGGTTAGCCACGTCATAACACCAATACTAATGTGACAAAGACGTGAATGTGAAACTTTAGATTCATTAACATTCGAATGAATAAGGTTCACGACTTTATTACAAAAATCTGCGAGGGAAAGGCGGAACATCCCTCCGCTCTCATAACCTTTTCCAACAAAGAGTCCATATTTCGTAACAACTAATTTATTAGACTCTGTTGACACCTGATTTTGGCAAGATACAGTGTGAAAGGGTTTTCAGCATGAGAAAGTTTCATATCGTCGAGTGGAACAACTTTGATGTTAAGGCTATCGCCATTCGACCTCATCTCAGTGGCCGAAGCTGTACTCCGAGTCCCAAAATTTAATGTTCTGAGCGCTTTTCGGCCGATTACGCCCTCAATATGACCTCAGATGAAGGAGCACACTTAAGGAATTGTCTTCGTCTCGTCGAGGCAATCGATTTTGATATATAAATCATCTCAATCCGAGTTCATATTCAAAAGTTAGAGGCAATACACTGTAGACCGAACCTCAACGGAAATATGGCGCGAGGTGCCAGACACTTGTCTCATAGGTTGCGCCAGTAATTCAGCCATCAAGACGGCCTTGAATCGGAAAACCTTCAACACAAAAAAGTTTCGTCTCGTCGAGCCGATCGATTTTCGTATATAATTCATCTCAATCCGAGGTCGTGTGAGGCCTGGGGAGACAAATCAAGATCAAGCTATGTTTTCAGTCGGAAAATCTGAGTGAAAAGTTTACCGTCCGAGTGAAAGTTTACGGTCGAGTGAAAATATAGTCATCCGAGTGGAAATATGGTCATACGAATGAAATTGTCCTCCAGGTGAGAATATTCCGAGTGAAAAGTTTACCGTCCGAGTGAAAGTTTACGGTCGAGTGAAAATATAGTCATCCGAGTGGAATTATGGTCATCCGAGTGAAATTGTCCTCCAGGTGAAAATATTCCGAGTGAAAATTGTATTCCGAGTGAAAAACTCTAAACATCCGAGTGAAAAGTCCAGTCGGACGATCCAAGTGAATGACTCTAATCCGAGTGGATGAGCTCGGATCCGAGTGAAATTTAACATATGCCTGAAAGTTTATCAAGATGACCTCGGATGAAGAAGTGTTCAATACAGAAGTTGTGCGTATCATAAATATGGTAAACTTTGATTTTGGAGTCGTCATCATTAGAGATAGTATATAGCCTACAAATTCACTACGAGACTTGGATAATCCAGTCTACCGCAAGACCAAGTCCGACTGGAAGATAAAGATGACCTTGAAAAGTATTAAAGATGGCCTTATTTGAAAAAGTGATCAACATGAGAGTTGTTCGTATCGTCGAGGCGCACGAGTTTGATATTTGTGTCGTCTTGATCGGAGATCATATGCAAGCCCGGTGGCCCGCGCAAGAAGGAAGACAGAGTTTGGGCCAGATTCAGACTTAATCCGAGTTGGAATAGAATTAGGACCCTAGGACGTGAATTGATGTATTTTTTCTTGTAAGGAAAGCCTAGATGAATCCTTTACTTGTATGGGAAGTCCAGCCGCCTCTTATATATGTTGGGGGTGATGGCCGATTGAACAACACACAATCGAACAAATCAATATACTACTTTTTCATCTACGTTTTATCTCTCCACCGTTTTTCTCTCTCGTTCTTCGCTGTTCTTTGTGCTTGAGAGCTGCGAATCCCGAGGCTCTAGGGGCGAGCGAATCAACCTAGGGCAGCCCATAGCCGCCGCACTCCCTGACGGGGTCCCTCCCGGGGGTGTGGGGTTTTCGGGTCTGCAAAAGCGCCCGTCGACTGTCTTGCGAATCGCGCTGTCGGTCGGGTCTCCTTCGACGTGAGCTGCGGTGCATCACCCCCGGCGTCGAGGGTACACGTGAAGTGTTTGTGTGTCAACACACTTTTTGGCGACTCCGCTGGGGACTCAAGATCAATCCTCATCATACACCATGTCCGATCTTCCCAAGCCATCTGAGGTAGACGCCGATAACATCATTAAGCCTAGTCTTGATGAGATATCGGCCGATCATCGCCAAGTCTATGAGGAGTACAAGAAGGCGCGCGAGGAGAAGGACTTGCAGGAGTTCCTTGCAAAGTTCAAGAAGGATCGCCAAGGCAACATTACTCCAATTGAAGAAATCAAGTTCCCTCCTCTTCAAACCGAGCAGGTTAAACCCTCTGTAAGTACTGCCTTTTCTCCTGAGCAGTGGGCTGAGATTGAAAGTCGTATTGCTGATGGTAACAATCTAGTCTATCAAACTTTCATAGAAAATACTAATGCTCAGAAGAATATATCTCAATCGACTAGTGGTAATGATGATGTAGCTGCTAGTGTGCAAAACCCTAATCTGGCTTTACCTATTGCATCGGCGCCTCCCATGCCGATGGCTTATTACCCTACCCATACAAATCAGATTGTGGCTGCACCCATTAGTCCTACCATGAGCATGCCAGGTTCGGTGGCAACGCCGAACCAAACCCTACCTACAGCTACAACCACTCGACCACTACCAAATTATGGGTCGACATACATGCCGCAATTCTTACCTACGGCTAGTAACCCTACTCCTCCTATGCCGCTGCCACAAGCTTCATCGTCCACTATGGATGATGGTCTAGCTAATCTTAGAGAGGAGATGGCTAAGATGCTTCGAGAGAATTTTGGAGTTGAGTTACCTCGGAATCGGATTTACCAAAAGCCGTACCCCGAGTACTTTGATGCCATCGAGTGCCCTCCGGGATATAAGGTTCTAGATTTTGTTAAGTTCAATGGAGAGGGCACAAAAACCACTTGGGAGCATGTTAGTCAATACTTGGCACAATTGGGTGAGGCAGGTTCATTGAACGAATTGAAAGTGCGTTTATTTCCTTTATCATTAACTGGTACTGCATTTTCATGGTTTTCTTCTTTACCCCATGGTTCCATTCGGGTTTGGTCGCAGCTAGAGCAGAAGTTCCATGATCACTTTTATAGCAGCGACAATGAACTCAAGTTGTCACATCTAACATCGGTTAAACAAAAGCATGATGAATCGGTCTCCGATTACGTCAAGAGATTCAGAGAAACAAAGAACCGGTGTTTTAGTTTGGTGATAACCGAGAGGGACTTGGAAGACCTAGTGCTGTGTGGTTTGAGAACTCCCATTAGAGAAAAGCTAGAAGGCTACAAGTTCTTAAATATCAACCAAGTCTTACAAAGGGCTTTGGCTCAGGAAAGCCGAAGCAAAGACCTCAAAGAAGTGCATAGATACAAAGCCGATCGTCCAAAGATGAATATGGTGGAATATGACAGTGATCACTCAGGCGATGAGGGTGATGTTTTTGCTACTTAATTTGTTTGTCCATCTAAGGCCAAACCCTTTACTTGCAATAATCTGAAACCGATTAATAAGAATCGTGATGAAGAGATGAAGTTTACTTTTAACATTGCTAAGTGTGATAGAATATTTGATACTTTGCTGCAGGCTAAGATTATTAGAATATCTCATACTTTACCGCCGTTTGAAGAGATAAAACGGCATGCTTATTGCAAGTATCATAATTCTTTTTCTCATGCTACTAACGATTGCAATGTTTTTCGACGACAGATACAATCGGCTATTAATGACGGACGATTGAACTTTTCTGAGATGCAAGTTGATAAACAACCTTTTCCAATGAATACCATGGATTTGGAGGGAAAGAAGCTACTCATTCAGCCAGAGGTAGCCGAATCTGCCAATAAAGCTAATGTCATTGTTGGTGAGCCCAGGAAAGACAAGGAGGACAACAAGGTCTTGGGGAGACAGGTTGTGCTTGATAAGCAACCCGATGGCAAGGAAGTGATCAAAATCACCATCAAGAATCCTACACTCGGGGGGCAACCGCAAGTGCAAGAAAATACTCGTGTTAAATTTGTCAAGCCCAAGAGTCCAGAAGTTGGCAAGTGGAAGAAGAATGAAGCAAAAGTGCAGCGCAAGCGGATCAAGCCAACTTTTGATATGTTACTGTCCAAGTATGCTAACCACTCGGCCGGTTCTAGTTTCAATCGACCGACTCATCTAAAACGACCAAGGTCACCATCAGCTGATATGTTCAGTCGGTATACAAAACCGAGTGGACCAAGGGCACAATTTCCAGAAGAGTACACGCAATCTGTTTGGGATCGACTTGACTACTCATATAATGGCCGACTCAACATCGGTGACTATCAGTCGGCTGGTCAAAATATGCGACCGAGTGGAAATTATCCGAGTGTAAGAATGCACCCGGGTGGAAGTCATCCGAGTGAATTCCATCCGGGTGGATTCCATCCGAGTAAAAAGGTGCGCTCGAGTGGAAATTTCATGCATTTGGAAAGTCGAAAAGAATGGCGTGTTAAATCACCAAGTGTTGCAGCAATTGAGTCGGCAAAAGGCAAGGAGAAAATGGATGCCGACTCACTTATCTTGGGCACCGAAATATTCGCCATATGACAGCCGATTGTGCATAGCGATCCGACTGAGCCGATACTTGCTATCGCGCCAAAGCACTCGGCCAATGACCATGAAGCAAGCACCAGCCAGGTAAAAACGAGAGATCCTAAATACACTCAGCCAAAGTGGTGTCCTCCAGGGCTAACAAAGACACAAAAGAGGAAACTACAGAGGTTAAGGAGTCAAGAGATGGCAGAAAAGGATGCCGAGAAACAAAGGGATAAGTTGTTCAATGACACTCGACCCATGGTTCCAGCAAAACAAGTGTGGAGGCCTAAACAAATACAAGATACAATAGCTTCTACATCTATCACAGCAACACCTACATCACCAAAGGAGGACGATGCAACAGATATCACATCGTCTGTGGCACTTCTGACTTCTCCTTCACTCGGACAAATTTCAAAATCGGTGGATGCACTTGAGGAGGAGGCTCATATGTTGGACTATGAGTCTACGCCGGTTCATGAAGGTATGGATATCAATATGGTGTATTACTTACCTGTTGAGTTTCATGCTGTAGATGAGGAAGGGGAGGTGGCTCAGATGGATTTTGGCCCTAAAAACGCAATATTCGAGAAGCCAAAAGAACGAGTAACGCATCTGAAACCATTATATCTCAGAGGTCATATCAATGGGTCGCCGCTCACTCGGATGCTTGTTGATGGTGGTGATGTGGTAAATCTTATGCCCTATTCGGTCTTCAAGAAATTGGGTTTGCCTGATGAAGAATTGATCAAGACCAATATGGTGCTCAACGGATTTGAAGGCAAAGAAAAAACTAAAGCCAAAGGTGTAATGTATGTGGAGCTTACAGTCGGAAGCAAAACTTTGGCTACTGCATTCTTTGTCGCTGAGGTACAAGGTAACTACAACGTCATACTAGGCCGTGATTGGGTTCATGCAAACCAGTGCGTACCATCCACTATGCACCAGTTTTTGATTCAGTGGATTGATGATGAAGTGGAAGTCATTCATGCGGATAACTCGGCCTGTGTTGCTTTGGCCGATGCATCGGTGGATTGGCAACATCCCAATGTTACTTGCTTGACGGGACATGACTTACAAGATTTTGATTTTCTCAGCGCGACCAAGAATGGTTTTGTGCCCGTCTCTTTAAAGCCGACTGAATGCAATCGGCTCCAAGGTATGATATGTTTAAATGGATTCTAGCTCCGAATGGTTACAAAAACATCTTGTGAAATATCGGTCCAGCGAGAATGATATGTATGAGTCTATAGAGGAGTTGGATGACATGGATAAACTTGGACAAGGTGTTACATCGGCCAATCCATTAGAAGAGGTAGATATTGGAGATGGTTCAGTCACTCGACCGACCTTTGTAAACAAAAATTTGAAAGCCGATTGTAAAGCTAAGTTAATTGAGCTATTGAAAGAATATGTTTGTTTGCTTTGCGTGGTAATATCATGAGATGCCAGGTTTAAGCCGAGAGCTAGTGGAGCATCGGTTACCTATAAAGTCCGGTTTTAGACCATATAAACAATCGGCCAGAAAGTTTAATCCGAAAACATATGACCGGATCAAGGAAGAGATCGGTCGACTGCTTGAAGCTAATTTCATTCGACCTTGCAGGTATGCCGAGTGGATTTCTAACATTGTCCCAGTGGAGAAGAAGGGATCAGGCAAGTTGAGGGTGTGCATTGACTTCAGAGATTTGAATAGGGCTACACCCAAAGATGAGTATCCCATGCCAATAGCCGATATGCTTATTAATGATGCTTCCGGACATAAGGTTATTAGCTTTCTAGATGGTCATGCCGGATACAATCAAATTTTTATGGCCGAAGAGGACATGTACAAGACAGCTTTTCGATGCCCTGGTTTCCTTGCTTTATTCGAGTGGACAGTGATGACATTCGGATTAAAAAATGCTGGCGCCACATATCAAAGGGATATGAATTTGATTTTTCACGATTTACTCGGTGTCATACTTGAAGTTTATATTGATGATATTGTTGTCAAATCGGATGCTTTTGAATCTCACTTGGCCGATTTGTGTTTAGCTTTTGAAAGGATGAAAAAGTATGGACTGAAGATGAATCCTTTGAAGTGTGCTTTCAGCGTGTCAGCTGGCAAGTTTTTTGGGTTTCATTATTCATGAAGATGGCATAGAGATTGATCCCAAAAAGATAGAGGCTATACAGAAAGTGGAGGCTCCAACATGCAAGAGAGATATGCAAAGGTTCATTGGCAAGGTCAATTATTTGAGAAGGTTCATAGCTAATCTATCAGGGAAAATTTATGCATTCACTCCTATCCTTCGGTTGAAGAATGATGCTGATTTCACTTGGGGGGCAAAACAGCAAGAGGCATTTGATATGATCAAGAATTACTTGTGCACTCCTCCGGTGATGAAAGCACCCAAGCATAGAGAACCCTTCAGGCTTTACATTGCAGCGGAGGAAGGAGTTATTGGTGCTGTTTTGACTCAAGAAACCGAGGGAAAAGAGCATGCTATTACATATTTGAGCAGGCGCTTATTGGACGCCGAGACAAGGTATACATTTATTGAAAAATTATGTCTATGCTTATATTATGCTTGCACAAAACTGAGACATTATTTAGTGCCGAGTGCTTGTGTAGTAGCTTGTCAAACCGATGTCATTAAATACATGTTGCATAGGCCAATTCTTAGTGGTAGAATTGGCAAGTGGGCTTATGCTTTGATTGAATATGATTTGGCTTATGAATCTCTAAAATCCATGAAAGGCCAAATTGTTGCTAATTTCATTGTTGAACATCGGATTAATGACAAGAATGATGTTGATATGAACCTTGTTTCATTAGTATCATGGAGATTATACTTTGATGGTTCAGTTTGTAGCAATGGCCAAGGTGTTGGTATTGTTTATATATCTCCTCATGGTGCTGCTTTTGAAGCCTCATGCCGCTTAGAATATTTTTGCACAAACAATCAAGCCGAATATGAAGCATTGTTATTCGGCCTAGAGATGTTACTTGCTATAGGTGTTACACATATTGAGGCTTACGGTGATTCGTTACTAGTAGTGCAGCAAATATCTAAAATCTTTCAGTGTTTGGACGAATCACTTAATGTTTATCTTGATAGATGTCTAGATATAATTTCTACTTTGGATTGTTTTAGCATTGCACATATATCTAGACATGACAATTGGAAAGCAAATGAGTTGGCACAACAAGCATCTGGATATCATGTTGATCATGGCATGTTTCATATTTCTCAAAATCCGATGTCTTGTCTTACCAGTATAGAAGAGGCCGAACCAGAACCCACTGATTCAGTCATTAGCAAAAAATCTAGTGCAGATGACAATTCCGACTGGAGGAAGCCCATTGTTGCTTACTTGCGTAATCCGAGTGAAAGGGTGGACAGGGCTGTTCGGCGTATGGCTTTTAAATATACTATGAGGGATGATGATCTTTATCGCCGAACAGTTGATGATGTTCTTTTAAAGTGCTTGGATGAGGACCAAGCAAGAGTTGCTATGGGAGAGGTACATGAAGGCATTTGTGGTACTCACCAGTCGGCTCCCAAGATGAAATGGTTATTACGACGTGCTGGGTTTTATTGGCCGACCATGATTAATGATTGCTTCAGATATTATAAAGGGTGCGAAGCTTGTCAAAAATTTGGTGATATTCAATTGGCTCCTGCTGCTATGTTGCATCCTATTATCAAGCCGTGGCCTTTCAGAGGATGGGGTTTAGACTTTATTGGGCAAATCCATCCGTCTTCTTCAAAAGGGCATCGGTTCGTATTGGTGGCAACTGATTATTTCACTAAGTGGTCTGAAGCAGTACCTCTCAAGAACATGACGCATACGGAGGTAATTCAATTCATAACCGAGCACATTATTCATAGATGCGGTATTCCTCAAACGTTAACTACAGATCAAGGTTCATCTTTTATGTCACACCAAGTCAGAGAGTTTGCCGAATCTTATAACATAAAGTTGCTCAATTCCTCCCCATATTATGCCCAAGCTAATGGACAAGCTGAGTCTAGCAATAAAATTTTAATCAAGCTCATCAAGAAGAAGATTGAGGATAATCCAGGGAGATGGCATGACTTGTTGTCTGAGGCATTATGGGCACATAGAATCTCAAGGCATGGTGCTACGAAAGTGACTCCATATGAGCTAGTATATGGTCAGGAAGCTGTTTTACCGGTGGAAGTAAATTTGAATGCTTTGAGAATAGCCAAACAAAATGATTTATCGGCAATAGACTTCTATAACTTGATGATGGATAACATTGATGGGGTTGCTGATAACGTTTGGCTGCTTTAAAGGCCATAGAGAGAGATAAGTTAAGGGTGGCAAGAGCTTACAATAAGAAAGTCAAGTTGAAGAATTTTCAAGTTGGTGATCTCGTCTGGAAAGTGATTCTACCGATTGGTTCAAGAGATAGAAAGTTCGATAAGTGGTCTCCAAGTTGGGAAGGTCCTTTTAGGATTACAAGAGTTGTTCCCGGAAATTCATATTTGGTGGAATCAAATACAAGGGGCATTGTTACCTCGAGCTCTCAATGGCAAATATTTGAAGAAGTACCACCCGAGTGTGTGGCAGGAAGCCTAAGTAGGCAATGGCCGATATACAATTATCGCCCTTAGCACAAACATGGCCGGTACATAATTATCGCCCTGAGAAAAATAAATGGCTGATGGAGTGTTGACATCGTCCTTAGAACGAACACCATGCATATTATTTTTCGGCGTGCAAGTTTTGCCGAAAAACAGGGGGGCATGTGTTGACACCTGATTTTGGCAAGATACAGAGTGAAAGGGTTTTCAGCATGAGAAAGTTTCATATCGTCGAGTGGAACAACTTTGATGTTTAGGCTATCGCCATTCGACCTCATCTCACTGGCCGAAGCTGTACTCCGAGTGCCAAAATTTAATGTTCTGAGTGCTTTTCGGCCGATTACACCCTCAATATGACCTCAGATGAAGGAGCACACTTAAGGAATTGTCTTCATCTCGTCGAGGCAATCGATTTTGATATATAAATCATCTCAATCCGAGTTCATATGCAAAAATTAGAGGCAATACACTGCAGACCGAACCTCAACGGAAATATGGCGCGAGGTGCCAGACACTTGTCTGATAGGTTGCGCGAGTAATTCGGCCATCAAGACGGCCTTGAATCGGAAAACCTTCAATGCGGAAATGTTTCGGCTCGTCGAGCTGATCGGTTTTCGTATATAATTCATCTCAATCCGAGGTCGTATGAGGCCTGGAGAGACAAATCAAGATCAAGCTATGTTTTCAGTCGGAAAATCCGAGTGAAAAGTTTACCGTCCGAGTGAAAGTTTACGGTCGAGTGAAAATTTACCGGTCGAGTGAAAATATAGTCATCCGAGTGGAAATATGGTCATCCGAGTGAAATTGTCCTCCAGGTGAAAATATTCCGAGTGAAAAGTTTACCGTCCGAGTGAAAGTTTACGGTCGAGTGAAAATATAGTCATCCGAGTGGAAATATGGTCATCCGAGTGGAATTATGGTCATCCGAGTGAAATTGTCCTCCAGGTGAAAATATTCCGAGTGAAAATTGTATTCCGAGTGAAAGACTCTAAACATCCGAGTGAAAAGTCCAGTCGGACGATCCAAGTGAATGACTCTAATCCGAGTGGATGAGCTCGGATCCGAGTGAAATTGAACATATGCTTGAAAGTTTATCAAGATGACCTCGGATGAAGAAGTGTTCAATACAGAAGTTGTGCGTATCATAAAGATGGTAAACTTTGATTTTGGAGTCGTCATCATCAGAGATAGTATATAGCCTACGAATTCACTACGAGACTCGGATAATCCAGTCTACCGCAAGACCAAGTCCGATTGGAAGATAAAGATGACCTCGAAAAGTGTTCAAGATGGCTTTATTTGAAAAAGTGATCAACATGAGAGTTGTTCGTATCGTCGAGGCGCACGAGTTTGATATTTGGGTCGTCTTGATCAGAGATCATATGCAAGCCCGGTGGCCCGTGCAAGAAGAAAGACAGAGTTTGGGCCAGATTCAGACTTAATCCGAGTTGGAATAGAATTAGGACTCTAGGACGTGAATTGATGTAATTTTTCTTGTAAGGAAAGCCTAGATGAATCCTTTACTTGTACGGGAAGTCCAGACGCCTCTTATATATGTTGGGGGTGATGGCCGATTGAACAACACACAATCGAACAAATCAATATACTACTTTTTCATCTACGTTTTATCTCTCCACCGTTTTCTCTCTCGTTCTTCGCTGTTCTTCGTGTTTGAGAGCTACGAATCCCGAGGCTCTAGGGGCAAGCGAATCGACCTAGGGCAGCCCATAGCCGCCGCACTCCCTGACGGGGTCCCTCCCGGGGATGTGGGGTTTTCGGGTCTGCAAAAGCGCCCGTCGACTGTCTTGCGTATCGCGCTGTCGGTCGGGTCTCCTTCGACGTGAGCTGCGGTGCATCACCCCCGGCATCGAGGGTACACGTGACGTTTTCGTGTGTCAACAGACTCGAAAACCAACTTAAACCCTACTCTACATAGAAGGGAGCCACTAACGAGGTTCTTCTTGATGGCGGGGACATGCTACACGTTCTTCAGCTGCACAATCCTTCCCGAAGTAAACTTCAGATCGACCGTGCCAACACCATGAACAGAAGCACTCGCGCCATTCCCCATCAATATGGACCCGTGACCTGTGACCTGGTAAGAAGTGAACAATGAAATGTCAGCACACACATGAACACCTGCACCTGTGTCCACCCACCAATCGTTGGGTTGAAACACTGAAAAAACAGTAAATAAATTACCGTACCCAGATGCACCATTCTCATTGTTGCCCACAATCATGTTGACAGACTTGGATCCTGTCCTGGCTTCTTGTACTTGTTTGGGCACTTGATGGCCCAATGTTCAACCGAACCACAAGTAAAGCAGCCCTCACCCTTCTTGTTCTTCTTGAAGGTCTTCTTACCCTTCTTCTTAAAGTCGGTATTGTGTTGGACACCGTTCTTTCCCTTGGGCTTGTGGGAGTTGAAGTTCTTCTGGTTTACCATGTTGGCGACAGAAGTCCCTTCGGCCCCTTTTCCGTGCGATCCTTTGTCCTTGAATTCTGCTCAACACTCAGATGGCCAATGACATCCTCCACAGAGAATTCACGCCTCTGATGTTTCAGAGTGGTGGCAAAGTTCCTCCAGGAATTAGGCAGCTTAGCGATTATGCAGCCTGCGACAAACTTGCCCGGTAACTCGCACTTAAGAAGTTCAAGCTCCTTAACAATGCATATTATCTCATGAGCCTGCTCCAATACAGGACGGTTTTCAACCATCTTGTAATCGTGGAACTGCTGTATAATATACATCTCGCTCCCTGCATCGGCGGCCCCGAATTTTGATTCGAGCGCCTCCCACAAGTCCTTGGCGACATGCACATGTAAATATGCGTCGACCAGTTTATCTCCGATCACGCTAAGAACTGCTCCGAGAAACACAACGGTAGCCTCCTTGAACGTCTTCTCCTGTTCAGGAGCAATCGTTCCCGTGGAGACACCGGTGACCCGGAACACGTTCATAGCCGTGAGCCATAACGTGGTCTTAGTCTGCCAACGCTTAAAGTATGTACCGGTAAACTTATCCGATTTCAGTGCAGTGGCAAAGCCACTTGCCGAGAAATTTCTACACATAATAGGTTTTTGGATTGTTGAGTAAATAGGCAATTTCTCGATTAAATTAATCCACGAGTAAATCACTAGCATGGCATTGACTAAGTTGACGACGTACAGACTCTGATCTAAACATGCACGTACTAAGCAAACAGTAGACAAATCTACACATACTGCTAGTACAGCTAATATGAAAATAATCAGGAGCGGGATAAACGAGTTATACCCTCCAGTAGGCCATGCAGAGGCCGCGGCTTTGGTGGCAGCAGCGGCATCCTCGGCGGCCTTCTTATCGGCTTCAGCTTTCTCGGCGGCGGCACGGTCGGCGTCGGTGGACATGGTGATGATGAAGGCGATGCGGACGTAGAGGAAGTAGACGATTGGAAGCGAGCAGTCGCGTAATCGCTGCCCAAAAACCTATTCGCCTCTCACCCCGTACAGGAACCAGAAGGGCGTGGTTTCGGAGACCTGCTCTCCCGTCGACCGTGTACGCGGCGGACGGGATGGAGTCACCGGTGGCAGCGCCAGCAAAGGGACGACGGTGGGCGTGCGCGTGAGCAGATGTGATCTGTTCGTGGCGGCTAGGGTTAGGAGACACCGCACACTTATATAGGCGCAGCCGCGTGGAGAGACGTGGGCTCGACCCACGTCCGAGTCCATGACAGCCCATGATCCGACGTCCCAGATCGTGGCCCAGCTGTCAGAAAATTCTCCGTTAGTGACTGGCAAAAATAAGCGCGTAGGTGTGAGCTTGGCTCGGCTCAATCCCGCAACCCGCGGCGCGTCGTGACGAGGCATGGCGTGGCGAGGCGGGCGGCGGAGGAGGAGTGCGTGAGGGCCTCTTCTCTTCTCAAGCTCCAATAGCATGTAGAAGAGAAACCCTTATAAACCACTCCAACTCTCCTTCCACTTCCGGGGTGGGACTAAACTTCCCACCACACCTAGTGCCATATAACCCACATGGTCCCTTATAGATTTTTCAGAAATTGCATTATGGGCCTAGAGCCCATCTCAGATTTCAGCAATCCCCCACCAGATCTCGAGGGCCCATTGTGCCCTCTGTTCCAAATATTGTCTTGATATACCAGTGTTTTAGTTAAGACCTGTTAAGGTTGAACTTCACCTAGAGCAAGTAGCTACACTCCTTCACAACTGAACAATGGACTATGCCTTGAATTGTCAGTTTGGCGTAAAGAAGTTTCACTGCATGTCTTACTAGTACTAGGTTGCCGAAGGCTGACCCCTCGGGTGGAGCATATAAGTCACACTCCTAGCCTATTCATGAGCTTACTAGAGATCACCCCAATCTCATAGACTGTGACCAGCAGTCGGGCTCATATAGGTGTGTTCCTCCAAAGATCGCTCTGTAGGATAGCATCTTGCTTTTATAAGCTTTGGAACACATTCAGACAGTAATCATCCTACCATACAGTATCGAGAGTATTGCATCTCCAACGGAGTGGGTTAGTATAGTTACTCTCCTTAGTTCACCACTGGCTTGTTTTCCCAGGTCCTACTTCACGGGATCTCCGATCACATAGGTTGGGTTACCACTACGGCATCTCATGTGGGTCTCATACCCATCTCCCTCAATGCATTATCTATCACAACACGTGATAGCCCTTTCGTAAAGGGATCTGCCAGATTCTTAGCCGTATGGACATAGTCCAACGCTATCACTCCTGAGTTTCTTAATTTTCTGACAGCTTTTAATCTCATTCTTATGTGTTTGGTGGAATTCATGTTGTCCTTTGAACTCTTCACCTTGGTGATGATAGTCTGATTGTCACAGTTCATAAGGATAGCCGGAACCGGTTTATCAACCAATGGCAAGTCCATCAAAAGATCTCGAAGCCATCTCGCTTCAACACCAGATGTGTCTAATGCCGTTAATTCTGCTTCCATTGTCAATCTCGTTAAGATCGTTTGCTTGCAAGACTTCCAGGAAACAGTGCCACCTCCAAGAGTAAACATATACCCAGTTGTGGCCTTCATCTCATTAGCATCAGAGATCCAATTCGCATCACTATACCCTTCAAGTACCGACGGGTATCCGGTATAGTGAAGTCCATAGTTCATAGTACCTTTCAGATAGCATATAACTCTCTCAACAGCATGCCAATGTACATCACCCAGTTTGGAAACAAACTGGCTCAGTTTGCTCACAACAAACGCGATGTCAGGCCTCGTTGCGCTCGCTAGGTACATCAGTGCACCAATGATTTGAGAGTATCTCAATTGATCTTTAGCCATGCCTTTGGACTTTCGAATCAACACGCTAGGATCATATGGTGTTTGAGATGGTGTGCAGTCCGAATATCCAAAACGACTCAATACCTTCTCAACGTAGTGGGATTGCAGAAATGTGATCCCACCCTCATTATCTCTCAGTAGCTTGATGTTCAAGATAACATCAGCCACACCAAGGTATTTCATCTCAAAGTTCTGAGATAGAAACGATTTGACCTCCTCAATGACTTTGAGGTTTGTTCCGAATATCAGTATGTCATCAACATACAAGCACAGTATAACTCCTTCGCCCCCACCATGGCGATAGTATACACATTTATCAGCCTCATTAACAACGAAACCAACAGATGTCATAGTTGTATTAAACTTATCATGCCATTTCTTAGGTGCTTGTTTTAGGCCATATAAAGATTTTATCAACGTACACACCTTTCTTTCCTGACCATCTGTCACAAAGCCATCAGGCTGTTGCATGTAGATTTCCTCCTTTAGCTCTCCATTTAGAAAAGCCGTCTTAACATCCATCTGATGGACGAGAAGACCATGTGAGGCCGCCAACGAGAGTAATACTCGAATGGTGGTCAGTCTAGCCATAGGTGAATAAGTATCGAAGAAATCTTCCTCTTCTTGCTGGTCATAGCCCTTGGCCACAAGCCTAGCCTTGTACTTTTCAATCGTACCATCGGGCCTAAGCTTCTTTTTGAACACCCACTTACATCCCAGTGGTTTGCAACCATAAGGACGGTCAGTGATCTCCCATGTCCCGTTAGCCATGATGGAATCCATCTCGCTACGGACCGCATCCTTCCAGTAGTCAGCTTCTGGAGAGGCATACGCTTCTGAAATAGAAGTGGGAGTATCATCCACGAGGTACACGAAGAAATCATCGCCAAAGGTCTTTGCAGTCCTTTGTCTCTTGCCCCTACCAAGGGTTTCCTCGTCATCCTCCTCAGGATTTTCATCATGTGTTTGTTCATAATATTCCATAGGGATGGCAGGTTCAGGAGTCTCCTCAGATTCCTGTCTAGAAGTGCTTTGCATATCTCTCATAGGAAAAATATCCTCGAAGAATGTAGCATCCTTAGACTCCATAATTATACCGACCTTCTGGTCAGGTACCTCAGATTTCACTACTAGAAATCTATAGCCAACGTTGTTCTTAGCGTAGCCCAAGTTAACGCAGTCCACAGTCTTGGGTCCAAGCTTACGCTTTTTGGGGATCGGCACATTGACTTTCGCCAAACAGCCCCAAGTGCGCAAGTACGAGAGTGTCGTCCTTCTCTTTGCCCATTTCTCATAGGGAGTGATCTCATTATCCTTTGTCGGAACTTTATTCAGGACATGACATGCCGTCAATATAGCCTCCCCCCACCATGCCTTGGATAAACCCGATGTATCTAACATGGCGTTAACCAAATCAGTTAGAGTACGGTTTTTCCGCACGGCAGCCCCATTTGACTGGGGTGAATAGGGAGGCGTCCTCTCATGAATAATGTCGTGTTCCACACAGAAGGAATCAAACTCACTCGAGAAGTACTCTCGACCACGATCTGACCGGACTCGTTTAATTTTCTTTTCAAGTTGATTCTCAACTTCTGCCTTATAGATTTTAAAGTAGTGTAGAGCCTCATCCTTAGTATTTAATAGATAAAAATAGCAATATCTAGTGGAATCATCTATCAATGTCATGAAGTATCTCTTTCCACCTTTAGTCAACACACCATTCATCTCACAAAGATCAGAATGTATGAGTTCTAATGGTGCCAGGTGTCTTTCCTCCGTGGCCTTATGAGGCTTGCGAGGTTGCTTAGCTTGCACACATGAAAGGCACTTAGAACCTTTGGCTAAGGTGAACCTCGGGATTAAATCCAACTTGGCTAGCTGCGTCATAACACCAAAACTAATGTGACAAAGACGTGAATGCCAAACTTCAGATTCATTAACATTCAAATGAATATGGTTCATGACTTTATTACAAAAATCTGTGAGGGAAAGGCGGAACATCCCTCTGCTCTCATAACCTTTTCCAACAAAGAGTCCATATTTCGTAACAACTAATTTATTAGACTCGAAAACCAACTTAAACCCTACTCTACATAGAAGGGAGCCACTAACGAGGTTCTTCTTGATGGCGGGGACATGCTGCACGTTCTTCAGCTGCACGATCCTTCCCGAAGTAAACTTCAGATCGACCGTGCCAATACCATGAACAGAAGCACTCGCGCCATTCCCCATCAATACGGACTCGTGACCTGTGACCTGGTAAGAAGTGAACGATGAAACGTCAGCACACACATGAACACCTGCACCTGTGTCCACCCACCAATCGTTGGGTTGAAACACTGAAAAATAGTAAATAAATTACCGTACCCAGATGCACCATTCTCATTGTTGCCCACAATCATGTTGACAGACTTGGAGTCCTGTCCTGGCTTCTTGTACTTGTTTGGGCACTTGTTGGCCCAATGTTCAACCGAACCACAAGTAAAGCAGCCCTCATCCTTCTTGTTCTTCTTGAAGGTCTTCTTACCCTTCTTCTTAAAGTCGGTATTGTGTTGGACACCGTTCTTTCCCTTGGGCTTGTGGGAGTTGAAGTTCTTCTGGCTTACCATGTTGGCGACAGAAGTCCCTTCGGCCCCTTTTCCGTGCGAGTCCTTTTCCCTTGAATTCTGCTCAACACTCAGATGGCCAATGACATCCTCCACAGAGAATTCACGCCTCTGATGTTTTAGAGTGGTGGCAAAGTTCCTCCAGGAATTAGGGAGCTTAGTGATTATGCAGCCCACGACAAACTTGCCCGGTAACTCGCACTTAAGAAGTTCAAGCTCCTTAACAATGCATATTATCTCATGAGCCTGCTCCAATACAGGACGGTTTTCAACCATCTTGTAATCGTGGAACTGCTCTATAATATACATCTCGCTCCCTGCATCGGCGGCCCCCAATTTAGATTCAAGCGCCTCCCACAAGTCCTTGGCGACATGCACATGTAAATATGCGTCGACCAGTTTATCTCCGATCACGCTAAGAACTGCTCCGAGAAACACAACGGTAGCCTCCTTGAACGCCTTCTCCTGTTCAGGAGCAATCGTTCCCGTGGAGAGACCGGTGACCCAGAACACGTTCATAGCCGTGAGCCATAACGTGGTCTTAGTCTGCCAACGCTTAAAGTATGTACCGGTAAACTTATCCGGTTTCAGTGCAGCGGCAAAGCCTGTAACATCCCAATTTTCCTAAATTAGGATGTTAATAGATCATTCATATGCATCTCATATTTTTTCCATGCATTATTTGCTTTTCTGGAATATTCTCTTCGTTATGCAACTAAAGGCAATTTATTGGAGTGGAGATAATATGACTTCACCCCTGTTTAAAAATGTTCATAATGTTCAGAATATTATTTCCAGTTGATCTGATATGTTCTGGTAATTTTTGCAATTTTCAAAGTATTTTATTTGATTGTTTTATTGCTGTTTGAGTGGCCTATTGCATCAAAAAGGAATTTACAAAATTGCATTAGAGTTGGAACTAGTGTTCCTGTAGTTTACAGCTGTAGAGATATTTTTAGAGTTTGTCTACGTATTTTTATTTAGTTTTTATACTGTGTATTTTATTTTATTTATTTGGTTTTACTGTTGTTGTTTCTGTTTAAAAAAATAAAAAAAAGGGCAAGTCGGCCAGCCAGCTAGCCAGCGGCCCAGCCAGCCAGCCGGCCCAGCATCGCCGCACCACACCGCCGCGGCCCAGTCGCCCCACGCCGCCAGCCTCCCAGCCCCAGCGAAGCAGTACGCACCCGCACCCGCACCTGGCCCGCACCCGCACCCGACCCGCCGCCGCTTCTCTCTCTAACCAGCGGGACCCGTGCCGCCCCGCTCCTCTTCCCCGGTCGGACGCCGCACGCATGCGCGCACGCCGAGGCCGAGCCCGACTCGACCCGCGCCCCTGGTCAACCCCGTGCAACCTAGGGACATCTGGCGCATGCCCAAGACCCCGACGAACCCCCGCATCCCTTCCTCGACGCCTCCCGTTACCGCACGCATCGGCTAGGGCAAATCGCATCTCGTCGCGGAGCTCGGAGTTCGCCGTTGTTCGCCGGTTGTTTCCGCCACCGTAAGAACGCCCCGGCCACTCCACTTGCCATCCTAGAACCCCCTATCGACGCCGCAACCGTTTGACACTTTGGCCTTGCCCAACTCGCAGCGGAGCGAGAGGAACCAGGAGCAGCTACAGTGCCGCACAGGAACCAGGAGTTTTCTGTTTTTCCTTTTTGTTTTATTTTCAGATTTTCACCAAAACTTCAATTAGCTATATCTTCTATTCTGTGTATCCAATTTAGGTGATTCTTTTTCCTATGATCTCACAAAATTCAGCTCTTTAGCACAGTACCAACTTTGTACATGTTTGCACTGTTCAAATTTGAATTCATTTGAATTTGAAATAAACCTTCCGGAGGCCGTAACTCTTAAACCGTTTATCGGAATCGAGTGATTCTTTTTGCATTGTGACCATAGTGCATTTTAGGTGCTGTTAAGCTTCTGTTGTTGATTTTTAAAAATGTTTTTCTTGCTGTTGGTTTTGTTTTGGTTCTTTTCGTGTTTCGGTGATTGATTTGTTGAATTGTGTGAAACGTGTAAATTGTCCGGAGTGCGACGCGAGCTATTGTCAGGAGTGTGACTTTCTGAACCAGAACCAAGGCAAGTTACATGTTGATCATCCTTTACCTATTGTTTTCTATGCATGTAGTTATATCACACTATGAATATATGCATGAATAGGAATACTATATTATTTTGCTATGATGTTGAGCTATCTTCCCGTTTTTGCAAATCGTGGTAGTTGTAGTTGCTATGCTTTGTAGACGGGGGTGGTTTGTGTATTCATTGAGTTTATGTGAGGATTATATATTTTAACAAATTGAGTAGTAACTCAGGATTTAACTCACCTCTGGGCGGAAGTGGTATTGCTTGGTGTTGAGGGAAGGCATCATGGGGTCTTGCACCTTTTCTAAGGCCATGCGCTCATGAGAGTGCACCCTAAGTGGAATGCCGCCCAGGTTCAAAAAGATCGGACAGACTTAGTGACTAGTAGCTTCCATGTGCGACCACTGGCTATATGGGCTCTGGCTTAGTTGATCAGTTGTTGGAACCCTTGCCCAGACAGTGTCGACAGATGTAGCATATGTAGGTGGGATGTGGCCGTCAGGTGGTTAAGGGAAGCTCTTCTGAAAGACTTTGTCTCAATCTTCGGATTGGGTCCAGTGGGTAAAGCGTACAAAACTCCGCAGAGTATTAAAACTAATCATGATTAGTCGTGCCCCTGGTTATGGGTAACTTTGAGCCACTATGCCACTACAGTTGTTGGATGATCTTCACAGATGTGACACTTAATAATACTTGTGGGCAACTTAATAAAGGGTAGGTTGGAGTTGATTTTGCCAACTCAACCTTGTGTATTTTAATTGTAGTAATAAAAACTAAATATATGACTATTAGGTAGTTATGAGGACAAAATCAGCTTTCTGCAAAAATAAACCCTCAAGCCTTCCTTTT